>RPOG01001333.1:69195-85215 GCA_008086565.1 Thalassoma bifasciatum
TTTTTTTCCATGGGCGCAACCCACATACTTAGCTCTGCTGCTCATCCTGTAAAATTCATGTTCCTTACAACTGTGGCTAGATTTAAAAGTTAATACAAAGGCTATGTGATTAATGATGTAAGATTTATTTTGAAGAAGTAGTATTACAAAAAAATGTAAAAAAAAAAAAAAAAAAAAAAAATCAATCATACACTAATGTCCTTACTTTTTGTGCTATATCCATCTATTCATATTCATTCAAGAGTTCAGAGTAACATCTTGGCAGAACTCAGCTTTTCACTCGGTTTTTTAAATGATGGATCACTTGTTGCAGCACTCATCAATTTTAAAGTGAGTTGTCTGACAGTTATTTCAATATTTATAATATTTTTTTCTGTTGAATAAATCAATTCATTTTGTATCATCGGTTTCAAATCTGCTTTGAATACTTAGTTTTGTGTTTTACCTCTGACCATCAAACAGAAAGGATGGAGTTGTGTATAGAAGCTGCCGTCACCATCACCACTCTCCTGCAGTCTTTCAGTCTTTTGGGAAGTATCACATTGGATTTGCATGAGCTCCTCTTTTCCTCAGCTTGTTTGCACACACTAACGATTCAATCTGCATAATCAAAAAAAATTAAATAAATAAAAAAGGAAGAAGAAGAAGCCTTGTAATTTATTTTGTCGATAGTGCTGTTACCTGCTGGTTCCTATGAGACGCCTTTCCCAGAAGGAGAGGTGTCACTCAGCGTGGTAAACACTGGAACGGCTGTGCTGCGTTTCAGTGATTAGTATAATTTTGTTGTTTTGATGCCTATCTGCTAAAAGTTTGAATGAGCACTCCTGTCAAAGAAATGATCTGTAATAAAATATCATCAGCGTTCACACACAGCTTTACTTAGTTTTGACAAATGGTTGAAGTGAAATCGAAAGCAAACAACCTTGGAAGAAAACTCAAACTAAACCAGAAAGTTTATTTGATTTTTGAAAGAACAAAATCTAAATACTAGAATTAACATAAGACAGAGACTGTATTAAGGCTCATTTAAAACAGCACCACTGTTTAATTTAATGTTCCTGTAGATCCAAGCTGTACAGCTGTGGACTAGAGCTGAACGGTTTAAAAAAAAAGATCTAATTGCGATTTTTCTGACAGATATAGTGATTTCAATTCATCTACGATTTTCTTTTCGACAAACTTTAGTGACATTTTCACAATTTACAGCAACATTTACAAACTTGACAGAAAATACATCAAAGCATTGAAACATCAAAAGCTTTTACTCTAATGTGAGGATGAAAATGAAAACTGTAGGTAAGAATTCTTTGAGACTTTGAGATAAAAGGTCAACATTTTAATATAAAAAGTGGAAATTTTGAGAAATAAAGACAATATTCTAAGACAAAACGTCAATAACTTCCAGGGTTTGAAAAAAAATTAACATAATGTGAAAAAGTCCAAACTTTCTAATTTAAGGTCAAAACTTTGAAGATGACAAAAGTCCAGGATAAAAAGTCTACATTTTGACATAAAGGCAACGTTTGAGATAAAAAGTTGAAATTTTGATATAAAAAGTCAAAACTCTAAGATTTAGGTCAAAATTATGTGAAATAAATACAAAATCAAAGGATAAAAGGCAAAAAAATTTAAAAGAAGATTTTTAGATAAATAGTCAAATTTTGACTTTTCTCAAAATCCAGAGTCTAACACTTATTCCTGCTTTTTCTTAACCAGACTTTTAAAATTGTATTTTTAGTTATAAAAACTGAAGAACAAAAAGAGCTACCTTTGACTCTCTCTAACTTTGAAAAATGATGCAGTGCAAAATATCCTTAATTGTGTCAAGTTCATTTAAATACAAAACAATTTAAAACAAAATTCAACAATCCCAAGGAAAAAATTATTTTTCCCAATAGTCTCACATTCAAAGACAGGTGTGTGTGAAACAGCTGATACAACAGATCCTGGGTCAGTCAGGAGCAAAAAAAAAACAAAAAAACACAGCTTTAGGTGATCCCATGATCACCATGTTTGACATTGCGATTTTGATCAGAAAACGATAAATCGTTCAGCTCTACTATGGGCTGTCTTTAAATGACCAATTTAGCTTCATTTTACTGCTGTTAAACTGTTTCACTGAGCCTGCTCTTTGGCTAAACAATGAACAAGGATACCTCATCAACAAAATCACTAATACTTCTGAGAATCCATCAAGTAGCAAAGAAAAACATGTTCCTCTTAAAGCTTTCATCTTTCATCTTTCAAGGACTTCTGTTGATGACTCATTTCACTAAAACAACCCCCTGCTTTCTTCTGCAGTTGTTATCCTCTTCCCTCTTGTATCATGGGATTCCTAGGAAACAAGGAGCGAAGAACTCAAAAAAGTAAAGCGCGATAAAGAAAGTAGGATATGTATTTACACAGCCGCTACATTATCTTGCATAAAGTCTAAAAAGATACAGGTGTTTTCTGAGCTGTTTCTCGTGGTGTCACAAAGACTGAGCTGTGTGCATACAGGCATGAGGGTCTCTTGAGAGGATCTGCTGCTTTGCTTTTGAAGACTCCTTTTTTTTCTGCGCTCTAAAGCCTGACAGATGTGTGTTGGATGTAGAAAGCCAGGAACACAGCAGCAGGTTATGCACTTTCACTGGATGCCTCAGCCCTCTTACAAATCTTGTGAATTCTGAATAATTAATGAGTGAAATCTTAAAGGCTGTGTCTTTTCATGTTGCTCTGTTGTATTGAGGGCGCTGCCTTTAGTGGAAGAGGCTTCACAATGGTTGAAACACACTGTGAGGAGGCAGGCTGGAACACTACTCAGGCAAAAACCTGAGGTGCACAGGTGCCCCGTGTGTGTCAGTACTTCCTTTAAGGCACAAACACATAATATTGCGGCCTGTTATCCATCACAACCGGCTGACAGAGCCTCGAGGAAAGTGTGTTTTTAAAGTTGACAAGCCAGAGAAGGCTTTCTCATCGCTGCCTCGGCTTAACTTCAGGGGGTAAATGGAGCTTCTTAGAGAATGCAGCTTCATGTGCGTGTGTGTGTGCGTGTGTGCGTGTGCGTGTACACTGTGGTTGTGCATTTGTAAGACTGTGGATGTGTGGCAGTCTATGCATCAAACTAAGGAGGGTATTGACAGATTGACCCATTCACTGGACAATCTCTGCCTGTGTGTCCACTTTTCTGTGGAACATGGGCTTTTCTCATCTCTTCCACTTCTGAGAATCTTCCCTGGCCACAAACAGGCTCTGCCCTTCCAGCACACATGATGGTTTTGGGCACAGGCTCGCCTCCAGGCACAGCTTGAGAGGAGAAAGGAGCTGCATGGTGTCCTTGGGAAGTCTATGAAAGAAATAGGAACCAATGCAGGGATATTTGTCCGCTTGATTCTAAGCAGGCTATTGCAGTGAGACTCACATGTACACAAACCCATGAATATTTCCTGAACAATGAAAACTGACAGGGTGTTTGAAATGACATTAAAAGGTGATAAATCAAAATTGCCAGGTTTGAGGCCATTCAAAGAGTTAAATGTGGTTTTATGGGCATTATTTTATTTTTTCTACACCGGTCGTTCTACTGCTTACACTGTTTATTCTGCTATTTACATTCCATTTTACATACTTATTCTCTATTGCACTCATATTGTTATTGTTATTTAGCCCTTGCTTTTTTAAAGTTATATAGACTATATTTTTAATTCTTAAACTTATATGTTTATGTTACCCAGAAGACAAGCAACGACATTTTATTGTTACATCTCACTGCTGTGTTTTTGGTGCAATGACAATAAAGGAAGTCTAAGTCTAAGGGTGAATTCCAATTCCTGTCTTAACCCTCAATCTTAACCCTCAAGCTCAAAATGCGCGCTCCCGCGAAGTGTAAGTGCTGTCCCGATTCTCAGAATGTTAAGGTTGAGGGGCAAGACTGAGGCTGTATCTCCCTCAATACTGAGATTCTCCGACACCACCCTTGGGTCTAAGGGACATCCAGAATGCATTGTGCATTTCAGCAGATAAACATGGCATCAAAGAAGGCGAGATACAAATATATTTTCTTTTTTAATGGAGATATAAATATTAGGAAAACCATTGTATTATCTTAGTTTAGACCCATTTTATGGATTATTTACCTTGTTGTTGCATAACATTTATTTTTATTTTACGATCTTTTGTCAATAGCGTCCGGTACGGACAAGCCATGTTGCTATCATTTAAGTTAGCGAACGTTACAAAATGGTCTTTTTTCTCAGTGGTAATGTAGTTGTTTATCAAGATAACAGCCTATATAACATGCTTGTGCCGATAATGGTATAAGATGACCGGGCTAATCTTAAAAAGATGCCCAAAGCTCACGCAAAAGACATAAACACAGCTGCAGACGGCATTGCCGCTGATCCTGTAAATGCTTCCGCTTCCTTCTTCTTCTTCTTCTTCTGAATTGAGAGACTGAACGCTGCTTTGGCATCATGCTGCCCCCGACAGTCTGAAGATGTATCTGCATTTAAGGGGTGTCCCATTTCTAAGTCACAAGATAGCCCTTAACACTTGGTTTTGAGGGCTACCAAGATTGAGGGTTGAGCTTGAGGGTTGAGCTTGAGGGTTAAGATATGAATTGGAATTGGGCCTAAGTCTAAATAGGTCACTATCTGAGACCAGACTTGCCCGAGACCAGCATACACCAAGATCAAGGCCCCGTTTACACAACAACACTTCACAGTGTTTCAACCAAAAAGCGCAAAAAACTGGATGAAAAAAATCTGCGTTTACACAGAAACACTGAGGGACTGAAAATGCTTTTTTAGTGCACATGCCAGGCCTGTAGGTGGCAATATAAGTTTATAGCTGTTTATACAACAAAAATATAGAGGCTGAAGAAGAAGTGAGTCGATCAAAAACTTTTTGTCTGATTAGAGAAAAAGTGCAATAATTGCACATTTTGGGTAGAATGAAGTCAGTAGATTCAGCAGCAGAAGAACGAATGAGTGTTGTTGTTTTCCGGTTAGCACATGGCACAGTGGAGGCTTAATGCGCACGTGCAAAGCTGAGTGTGACATCATGGTTTTTAGTTAAAATGCTGGTTTAGCGTTTACACAAGAACAGTGACAAAGATTTTTTAGGACAATTCCTCTCTTGAGGCCATTATCAATATCATTTTGCTAAAATGCCATTTCTGTGTAAATGAGAGGCTGAAACGCAACAACACTTTTTCACACTCAAACCATTCCTGTGTAAACGGTCCCCAAGACTTTTGAAAGTCAAGACCAAGTCAAGACCAAGACACAAAAATCAATTTAAAAAAAAATTATGCCAGGTTGAACAGTTGAAGAGCATTCTCTTTTTAATCTAGTTTTTCTTTTGAATACATTTGACAAACAAACACAGGTGTCTGCAAATCTTGCAAAGCGCAACATGCAAAATTATCATGTCTTGACAAATTTGTTCAACTTAATCCTTGGAGAAAAATGAATTCTTCTATTCTTCTATCTAAAGCCACTGATAAGTCCAGATAATCTAAAATATTTGAGAATCAGGTGTTTATTTTTCTTTCAGGTGAATAAGGCCTAAAGTAAGTGTTTAGAGGTATTCCTGACGAGACTTTCTATGGACCGATGGCCGTGTTTCTGACACATAAGGCACTGGAAAAGATTTCCAATGAGGCAGAACAGTCAGTGAGCTAAGACTAAGTGTTTGAAGTCAAATTACAGCATTAATCAGTTCGGAATATTTCAACTGAAAATCCATTGTTTTATTATCAGCACATCAATGAAGTTGAAGAAAAGCAGATCAGTGATGGTCTCCATGGAAAAAATCCCAAGTCAGGCCAGTCCAAGACCGACACCAAATGGTCTGTAGTCTGAGACAAGACCAAGACCTTCAAAATGTGGTTTCAAGACAGGTCTGGAGACCAAGACCAGTGTTCACTGTCAGAACACTAAAAATGATGGTTTTGACAAAAAGTATTGAGGTTGCACAAAAGCTGTGAAATTTAATTTGAGGATTCTTGTACAAACTCTGGGTTGAGTTCACTAACAGCTTAAATTTTTCTCCTAACTTGATTGGTAGTTTCTCCTCCCAGCTCCCTAAATGAAATTTCCATGTGATGACAGGGTAAGTGGATGTGGGAACAACAGAAAATTCTCAGGAAAATTCACAAACAGATGATGTTGATTAAATTATGCAACTGGTACAAATCTGGAGGTAACATGATGAAAAAAACATCCAAAGAGAGAGAATAATTTTAAGATGGAAACAGCAAATGTGCTCTTCTACTCACTTGCACAAAACATGGGTAGGAATGCAGAAACTGTCACTGTTCCATCAGATTCTGTTGCTTTGTTTTCCAACATGTTTTAAACATTACTCTGTGGCATGCTTGATGTCATGTCCTGCCTACTAAGACAAGGCAGCTCCCAGCCCAACAGGGAACACTTCATGCAGTGAGAGACGTGTCAGAGAGCAGCTTTAGAAAATGTAGTGGGCAGACATCCAAAATAATATTTAAAAGTGGCTGTTTGTTTGGCCCAGCAATTTTTAGTAATTGTAATTTTCTCTCAGCTTAAAGACTACAAGGAAAAAAAGATCTAGTATACCATAAAAAGTCACTATCCCTGTACAGAGGGAAAAATGGTCCAATTTTGAGGTTTTGGGCAGAATGAGATGTAGTGCAGTGACAGACAGACAGAGGACAGAATCATTGCCTCGTTGTGACATTTAAGCGACACGGATGCACATGGTTGATCATCTCATTTCATTGTCTGCTACAGGTTAGAGCAAACAATGACCTGTCAGGCTGTAATAGTGCACAGTGTTCCACCTCAGTGCTGCTCCCACTGTCCCTCAGGAGTCCTCCAGGGGCTGCAGTCTCTCTTCTCCACCATGAACAAGCTTTCTGCTGTACTCTGGCTTTTGTGTTTGCACAGAGTTGCTGTATGGATGTATGTATGTGTGTGGGCTGTGGGCACATCAGAGTTCAGGGGCAGTGTGCATGTTAGAGCGCAGCACTTGTTGTTCTTACATGCTCGGGACAAATATAACACGTCGATCAGATCTGATTCACTTTATTCGCTGTTGCACATGTTTCAGAGCAACAGAATTTACATTTCAGCTACATCCCGTCCAAGATACATAAAAAAACAGAGACACAAAACAGGGGCAGGACAGGAGCGGGGGAACTGTTGGGTTGCCAGCATGCGCAGCACCCAATGACTGTATATAGAATGAACAACGTGCTTCCGCCTGTCACCGTTCTACGTTTTTGAAGCCAAATATCCCTGTTTCTCTAGCCGCCATTGTGCAGCCAGAGTCTGCGCAGTAGAGAATTTCCGGTGGAGCCAAGTAAAAAAGAGAAATAAAAATATTTATTTCTTCTTCTTCAGAAGGTTTAGTCTCCTTTTGGCTCTTTCCCGACGTTTCTTATATCCCCGGTAAAAACTACTCACGAACGGCAGCTGTCAACTATCATACAACGAAACTTATATCGCAGTTTTTAACGTCCAATAACTAATGAGAAACTAACTTCTCAGAAAAAAAAACACTCCAACACCATGCAGCCAGATGACATCGTCATACCACCTTAGCGTAAAGATGAGAGAAACGTTTCTACGACCTATCGTAATTTTTTTTTAAGTTTTCCCAGCTCATATCTGGAATACATGGGGAGGCGGGGCTTATGACCTATACTGCAGCCAGACACCAGGGGTCGGGGCATCTGCTGGAGGCTTCAGTTTGAGCCGAACGTCGTTCATCCACTCATTATACAGTCTATGGCAGCACCCAGTTGCATTAGATGGAAAAAGAGTACAAAAGGAAGGAAGATGTCAGGGTTGGGATCCAGGAAAACAGGGGACGGACTCCAATGCAGATTAAACTCAAAATTCTTTATTACTAATCAAAAAAACTCAAAAACCCGCAAGGAAAAGACAAAGAGGATCCAAAAACCAAAACTCAAACCTTGAGAAAAGACGCAGGAAAAAAAAAACAAAACACAGAGCTCGGGGGACACACATGACGCAACAACATGACATGACAATGAATGGACACAGACTGAACTCAGGACAGGGATTAAATACACAGGAACTAATCAAACCCAGGTGTGGCACAAGACATAGGTGAAGCACATGAGGGCCAATCACAGGGGAGAGAAGCCAAGACCAGGAAGTGAAACACAAGGATCAGTACAACAAGAAACACAAGTAAAACCCAGGAATAAGTAAACACAAGAAACTAGAACACCAGGGGAAAAAATCAACACAAGGAACACTGATAAACCCAAGAAATAAACAAAAGGTAAAACCTTGAAAACAATGCAAAAACTCAAGAACACAAAATCAGGATCCTTACAGAAGAGGGGGAAAAAAGCAAATACCAGACTCGGCCCCTAGGGGTGGGGTGGGGGCAAAGTTTGGAATCAGGAAAAAAAACACCTCAGCACATAACATAAAAATAATAATAATGAAAAATATAACATCATGACTTGTATAGGTGGTAGGGGGGAAGGTCAGAGGTGGGGGATGTCACCGCACAGTCACTGAGGGAAGTGCATGTGGCACATAAGTGTCAGCCCCCAATATGTTCTCAATATCAACTGTACAATATTTCCTGTGAGACCACCCACCTGTTTCTGGTGTGGTCTTTTAAAGCTTGTTATCATTAGGAATCAACTTGTAAATGCTAAACTCAGGAGGCGAGTTTCGAGCTTTCTCAAGTACCAGTAGGTGAGCTGTGACTCTGATTAGCTGATTGGATAAACTTGTGATCTCCCATTTCCTCTGAATTGTTAAGTTAATAAGCCCCCACCCCCACTGAAGTCATTTGTATTTGGCAGACTGTAAACATGTTGTTTTTCCAGTAACAAAAAAAAACAAAAAAAAAACCTCTTTTTGAACAGGTTGTTACATGGTTTATGGTAATTTCAGAGCCAGCCTCGAGCGGACACCTCATCTGTAGTTTTTGGCTCTGCTGCATCGCCTTTATTTCTCACAGCTGGGGGTTATACTGCTTGCTTCTGACATGTCCTGATAAGAGAAACGTTGATACAGTTTTGATATTCCACATCTGAGTCATAACAGCAAGTAAAGAGTAAAGCAACCAGAACTCCATCAACTTTTTTTTTCCCCTTTGCCCTGGATTTTGCCCCTGAGGCAACTGAACAGCTTATATTCAGACCACAAAGATGAAGACAGTCTTTAGGTTTTGGGCATCATTGTTGTTTTTAAACTCGGGAGTGATCAGATTCAATGAAAAAAGGAGATAGTCAGTCACTGAGGTCTATGATGACAGGCCTCTGCGAAAGCTGTGTTTCACTCAGAGGCTGCTCTGCTGATTAGAAAACCCTGCTTTTGGAAAACTGTCTTGATAACAAAAAATAATTGAATCCCTGGTGAATATCTAGGTTAGTAAATGAACTGTGAAGTTTGGTGAGTGACTACTTGGTTTTATACAGTCAAACTTGGTTTTATCATGTTGAGTTTCCCCCTGCATGGCTACTTGTGGATCAGATCAAATGGCTACAACGTGTGGAGTTCCTCAAGGCTCTACATTAGAACCATTACTATTTAATTTCTGCATGCTCCCTTTGGGCCAAATCATCCAAAAGTGATGAAGTAGCCTCTTGATACTTGATGTTGATGACACATATGGCACATTTCACTTTCAAAAGGAGATCACCAACCTGTTAAAAAATTATTTGTCACTGAATGGTGCATATCGATAACCGATTGCAACAAATGGCGCTTTTCCACTATATAATTCCAGCCCTACTCGGCTCGGCTCTACACGGTTTGGTTACCTTTTCCACTAGCCCGACTACAGACTCACGGTGGGCGTGGATCTTATAACACAGCTGCACTAAAGTGCTACAGTGAAGTGCGTGGATGTTCATCTATAACGCCACACAAACATCATTTTGTACTAACACATGTGCCACCGTGGTCTTTAAAGGAAAAAAAAAGCTTTCAAAAGATTTCATTAAAGTAATACAGCGGCTCAATGTCGGGCGTCATGACAACGGAGGTAAACAACAGCCTTGTGCTGCTGCGCACAGAGGAAACGAAGGAGCTGCTTCCTGACATCAACTCTTCCCTGGATCCTGTGAGATCACTTTAATTTTTGATTTTTGGGCCTGGTATACCGAGATTTTTTGTTGATCAATCATTCTTCTTTGAACTGGTTTTCCTTTTTCGTTCCCTGTGGATTAATGGACTGATTGGTGCTTAAAGACTCTCGTGGCAGACAGATCGCTCCTGTGGTGACTAACTTTGATTTACTTTAAAAAACTCTTTACACTGAACTATCTTTGCTGTTAACTTATTTTTCGTTTATAAAGGACTTTTAAATTATATATGGAATCATTTAGGTGCATTTCAGGGCTGTATTTTGTCTTCATTCAGTGTAGTTCTGTGCCGTCGGGTTTAAATGTCATTATAAACTTGTCGCTGACTTATTTATTTGCCTCTTGTAAGTGATTTGTACAGAGTCAGAAGCTGTGGAGACGACATTCTCTGACCAATGAGTGACCGGCAGTCTGTCCACGTCACCTTTTAGTATCAGCTTTACTCGCTTAGAACCAGGGTAGAGTAGGTACTAAAAACTGGCGTCTGACGTGTAGTACCGCGCTAATGGAAGCGCAACACAAACCGGGTAGAGGCGAGTAGAGTAGGGCCAAGACGAGTCTGTGGAAAAGGGCCATAAGTGTTCTCCAACTTCACATCATTGTCATCACAGACATCATTGTCTCTCTGTTGCACAAAGTAAGAGCCAGTGTCAGCCCTCAGCTTATGGTCTTTCTCTCTCTTCTAGCAAAGAATCAAGTTGGAAATGTTTTGTGTTCACTTTTAAAAAGTCTGGCATGAATGTTGTGGTAAAATCTGACAGAAATCAAAAGATGTCATTAGACTCTTCTTTAGTTTGTTTCTTCTTTATAGAGCCAGGATGTCATTGCTTTTGTCCTCTTATTTGTCGGATTTAAGTTTTTATCCAACACTATATGCCAGTTGACACTAGTCTGATGCTACTCTACAGCCAGACAAATGAACTTTGTGTAACACCTACAAAAGTATAGAGCACCAGGAAGTGACAATGGTTGTATAATGTATTCAGGACACTGTTGTGCCCCAAAAAAAGCCCAGGCACAGGAAGAGGCTAAATTTAGAAGTGGCAGAACTGCATTTGGGGTTTGCAGCAAACAGATTTAGACTCTGATAGAGCAGTACATTTAGGTCTATGAATGTATCCGCGCATAAAAAATAGGGTCCAAGTCATTGTTATAAGGAAGAGATGATGTTACATTAAATGGTGATTGTTCAAAACAAAGTCTCTACAAGACAACCAAGACTGATCAGCAAACTGCATTAGAATGTGGCTACAACATTTTAATGTGATGATGATTTTGCTGATATAGCTAATAAAATCATCCCTACTATTCCTGTAATGCTTCATTAAAGCATTATCTCTCATGCAAGTTATTAGTGAACCCAACAGCATTTAGTTATACTTCAGGCTCCTCTCCTGGCCTGGTGGGTGTTATTATCAGGAGTTTGATGTTATCATCTCTCCGTTTCTGTTGAAATGGTTTCATCTGCCTCTTTTTGCATCGGAGTCTCTGCAGCTCTGGTTTCAGAACAGAGGCTGTGCCAACACTGTAAATGCTGCCTTCACCTGTGGCAGCAGTCTCACCTGAATAAAGTCATACATAGACCTGAATATACTTTCATCAGCTGCAGGTCTGACACATTCCTCCTGTATAAAAGAGGCCAGAGCCTGATCTGCTATTTGACCGACTGGTGACCTCAGTAGTGAATGTGGGGTGGCTGTGGGGGTGTGTGAGGGGGGGCTGTTGCTGTCTGCAAACAACAGTCATTGATTGAAGTCAAGGAGCAAGGCTATGTTTATCTCACTTCTTTCTTCCTCCTCTCCTCTTTTTGTAAATCCACCCTTTGTGCTTCTTTCAACATCATTACATATTCTGCTCAGAACGATACTGAAAATGGAAATACTCAGCACTACTATCTTGCCATGTTGGGTTAACGTCCAATTTTCTCTGTGTTTTGCTTTTTAAATAAAAATGATAATAAATAAATAACTGGATGTCATGCAAGGGTATATTCCAAACTCTCTAGTCAGCATCATTTAGATGTATTCAGATCCAAAAACAAACACAAAAACATCCCTCCAGTTGTTTCCAAACAATTAACTGCCTTATCTGGTCTTGACTTATTTCTCTTCCAGTGGGAGAATTATTTTATAGAAACTGGCGTCAGTGTTAGCTCCGAGTTGCCTGTTCATCAGTTTCCATTGCTAACAGTTGAGTGATTCTATAATTAAAGATACATTTCAGGTGTGTCAAAAAGTGAAAAAAAAATCATGTGCTATTTTTGATTAATATTCCATGTGTTTGAATAGTAGGGCTGAACAATTTATTGTTTTCTGATCGAAATCCTGATTTCTGACATCATGATCATGTGATCGCCAAAGCTGCCAGGTGTTTTTTTGCTCCTGACTGACCCAGGATCTGTTGTGTCAGCTGTTTCACACGTCTTGAGTGTAAACCTATGATTAAAAAGTTCAGGTTTAGAAAAAGCAAGAATTGTATTTAGAGTTCATAAGAAGGATTTTGAGGAAAGTGAAAATTCCACTGTTATCTCAAATTTTGCCTTTTACTTAATGATGTTGTATTTATTTATCATTATTTCAACTTAAATCGTAGAATTTTGACTTTTTATATCAAAATTTCATTGTCGTATCTCAAACATTGCCTTTATTTCAAAATTTTGAAGTTTTATCTCTAAAAATTTCCTTTTTTTCTTAGACATTTGTCTTAATTTTAAATGTTTAACCTTTAATGTGAAAGTTTAGTCTTTTTTCACAGAATATAGAATTATTTTTTCAATATATGGGTTTTTTATCGCCAAAATCCCCAAAATTCATAAAATCACCTTTTCGTCTCAGAGTTTTGTCTTTATTTCTCAAAATTTCCTCTTCTTATGTTAAAATATTGACCTTTTATCGAAAAGCTAGAAAAAAGTCCTACCTCCAGTTTTCATCTTTGCATTAGAGTAAAAGCTTTTGATGTTTTGTTGGTTTGTTGTAATTTTCTGTCGAATTTTTAAATGTTATTGTACATTGTGAAAACTCCACTGAAGCTTGATTTGAAGGAAATCATGGATCGAATTGAAATCGTGATATCTGCCAGGAAAACCGCAGTTAGATCTTTTTACAAAATCGCTCAGCCTTATTGAATAGTATATGCCTGGACTATAAACCTTGTATGTGTCACCACCTGACCTCTATCAGCTCATGTTTCTGTGCATGTTCTTTACATTTTGGTCATTTTAACATCAGCAGTAATTAAGCAAGAAAATATCAATAACACAGTTGACGAACAATTAAATTGCACCATTTACAGAAAACCGTTTGAATGAATTATTGATGAGGAGGAGCTGAAAAATATGAAACTTTCTCCAAAATTGACTTTTTAAATAGTTTCATTTGGTATTTTCAAAGTAAACTTTCATCAATACAATAGGCCATGAAGGACATGACAAAATAGGTAGTTTTGAATAGAAAAACAGTAATATTTATCATAAAAATATATAATTCATTATTTTCTGTTTGTTGTTTTTTTGTTCCACTCTATTAAAGAATGCATTTCAATGTTCATGTAAAGCTGTTTATTTATCAAGTTAGGTGACCCAATAGATGAAATACACCTTAAGAAGTAAGAGAAACTCAAATTGTGCCATTTTCATGGAATGACTCATAAAGCAGATGTCAAAAATCATCATTTTATCATAAATGTTTCTAATCCCAAAATTTTCTTCAGTTGAACACTTCAAAAACAGAAATCCTCCTCCTATCACACAACATCAAACCCACAGCCAGAAATCTAGGCGTATTATTCAATTCAAACCTGAGCTTTGAAACCCACATAAACAAAGTTGTTCAGTCCTGCTTCTTCCACATCCGCACCATCTCAAAAATTAAAAGCATTCTGTCCCAGTCTGACCTGGAAACAATAACCCACGCCCTGATTTTGTCCCGCCTGGACTACTGCAACTCCATCCTCTCCGGCATCAGCCAGAAATCATTGTCCTGCCTCCAACTGGTCCAGAATTCAGCAGCCAGGCTTTTCACTGGTTTTAGTAGACGACATCACATAACTCCTGTTTTAGCATCCCTTCATTGGCTCCCTGTTAGTTTTAGAATTGATTTTAAGATTTTACTGATAACCTTTATAGCACGCACAGGGCTGGCTCCCAGTTACATCTCAGATCTTTTAACCCCATATGAGCCAGCCCGCAGCCTTAGATCCTCGGGCAGGAACCTCCTGGTCGTTCCAAAGTGGAGGCTGAAAATCAGAGGAGACAGAACCTTTTCCATCAGGGCCCCTCGACTTTGGAACGACCTGCCCGAGGATATAAGGCTAGCAGACTCAGTATCATCTTTTAAATCTCTTCTTAAAACAGACTTTTACCGTCTTGCTTTTATGTGATGTCGTCGTCTTCTTATTCTTATTCCTATTCTTATCACCGCTACTATCTCTTCACCTCTTTATTTATTGTCCTCTTTTGTATTTTTACTGCCCTCTTACAGAGCGGACTCACTTATTTATTCATTTACTTATTGACCTCCCTATTTATTCATTCACTTGCGAGTTTATTTTAATTATTTATGTTTTTATTTATTTATTCTATTATTATTAATGAGTTGAGCGCTCCAGTTATCATTTTAGGCTGTTTTATCCTTTTTATTACCTTATTTATTCACAGCTATATTTCATTATTGTTTTTATCCTCTCTATTGTTCCTGTTTGCTTTTTTACTCCTTCTCACCTCTGGTCCTCATGGTCTCATCATAGGGTCTTGCACTGCCTGGGTCCTCTTCTCTTTTGCTTTTGTTTGGGCTGTATGATAATTATTTTTTATTGTTCATTTCAATGTTGTTCACTATTTGATTCACTATTTGTTTGTTTGTTTGTCTGTTGATTTTGCTTTGGATCTCAGTCAAGCACTTTGTGAACTGTTGTTTTTAAAGGTGCTCTATAAATTAAGTTATCATTATTATTATTATTATTATTATTATTATTATTATTATTATTATTATTATTATTATTATTATTATTATTATTATTTGATGAGGTAATATGTAACTAATTTAATTCAGGAGCAATCAAATCTGTCACAAGAGCTCTCACTCAGAGCACATGATCTACTTTATGTAATTATGCTTAAGTTCCACAGTTTAATTTTCTTGCCGCCCACCACAACAACATTATCTCATTATTGACAGAAATGTTTGTCGTTCATCCAACACAGTAGAACAGGAACACTCTGATGGAGGTCGCAGTTTTTGTCTCTGAAAACCCGACCTCTGAGTTGTCTAGAATGCAGCATTAGCCTTCACTTTAAAGAAGGAACTGGGGCTAAATCCACGTAACTCCACAGTGTAGAGTTTGCTGAAGTTTCCCTGTCACATGAGCTTTATCCAGTTCAGTCAAATGTAGCATCTGATTCCTGGAGCAGGCACTGACTGACCACCACAGCAGGGCTCATGCTGACAGGTGCTGACAATCAGGCGCCTGATTGGCAGCACCTGGAGGTACCAGGAGCTCAAAAGAATAGTCCATAACAACAACAGAGTATCTAAAGGAGAAACCAAAAAACTTAAAAGGAACCCTGGCTACCAGAAAGTCATTTTCCTGAATGATCAGTGTTTTTACCAGCTACATTAGAACGATAATAAAATCTCTCAAAAAATCTTAGTTTGTATAAAATTTGAAAAAATATTTTCCCCTGTAGGCTGCCATTGTTGTTTACGCCGCAATAACGTCTGGGTAGTGACGTCATATGGTTGCACCGGGCTCAATCTCATATAGGATCATATAAGTCCTGGAGCGGACTTCAGTGGTTTCCAGAGGAAGTTTTGTGGGTTTGTGTTGGAAAATAGTCGGCACAGCATTTGGCTTTAGTCTCCGTTTATAATGACCCACACCTGTCAGATCTTTCATCAGCATGGGCCGGCTAAATGCAGCAAATG
>RPOG01001333.1:85645-159804 GCA_008086565.1 Thalassoma bifasciatum
GATCTCATACAGGATCATATAAGTCCTGGAGCGGACTTCAGTGGTTTCCAGAGGAAGTTTTGTGGGTTTGTGTTGGAAAATAGTCGGCACAGCATTTGGCTTTAGTCTCCGTTTATAATGACCCACACCTGTCAGCTCTTTCATCAGCATGGGCCGGCTAAATGCAGCAAATGCTTCTGGGGAGAAGTGGCCAGAACATAGCCGCGGGTCCATCGGAAGTTGTTTAGGCCCACAAGCGATTTCCCACAACTTCCTTCTTTTCTTGTCTTTTGGGAAGCTGTGCAGACTAACATCAGTCTCCTTGTTTCCTTTGGACTGAAAAGTGCACCCAAAAGCAGCCACATGTGGCATTATTATGTTTTTTCCCTCCTGAAACCTCGTGACTTATGGCGACTAGTAGTGAGTAAATGGCCAAATCCAGATTCTCGGCACCAAGCAACCAATCTACGTCATCAACCCAGAATGCATTGCGGCAGTAAAACACGCGCCCAAAGGATAGAAACTGTTTTAAACAGTTTTTTTTTTTTTTTTTAAGAACAAACAATTTGTTATGTCTTTTAACAACAAATTCTAGTTTGAGACAAACATTTAAGCATATTCATGCCTATTTGTCCTTACAGTCGGGGTTCCCTTTAAAACAGGGTTTGCATTTTGTAGAAAGACAGAGCAGAGTTTGCAATGTCACATTTAACTCCACAACAGTTGCTCGATTACGAGTCAGAGCTTAAAAAAAGTTGACTGTTACAACATAACTTTAGTGAATTGACTGGAGGACAGCCTGACGTTTTCATGCTGCTTACAGTTTAAATTTAAACTGTTCTTAAACCGTTTAAAGAACGCTTACCCCCCTGAGTGAATGAAGCTAAACGCTGCTTCTGTTGCCATAATACATGTGCGTGACCCCACTGCCAAGAAAACATTTGCAGGATCTCACAAAAGTTTTGCAAGATCTCGCAGAAATAACAGCTTTTTTTTTGTTTCTTTTTCTCCATGTCCCTTTGGGGCTCAGCAGTGTTTAGATCACAGTTTAGACAAATTTTCGTGGTTTTGGAACATTTCGCCCTTCCCTCTGGGTAGAGGTCAGGGTTGATGTACTTGTTGTCTTGGAAACTCTTCTCTAAATTTTAGATATATTTTTCTTTCTTATCTTTTCCTTTTTTTCCCCCCTTTCCTTTTTTTTTTTTTTTCCAATCTGAGTCACCCAGGCTGAAATTTGATTGGAGCAGGAAGGACATGCACTGTAATTTAACAGGACCCTTGCTGCAGCACTGCCACGCTCCAGTGTCTGTCATCTGCCACTCAGAGCACAGCTCACTGTAACAGAGAGTGAAAAGAAAGAATGGCTTTCAACAAGAAATAAAGTCATTTTTATTTATATATTTTTATCCACAGCTTCAGTATCTTTCACCTGCTCATTGGGTTTGTCCTCTTCCTGTCTTCTCATTCTTTCACTCAGATTTTTGACATTTTTAAATTGTTGCTCTGGTGGCCCTGGAATAATCAGGCTGCTTGGCTGTACATGGATGACACAAGGGCTTTGATCTGGACTTTTTTTTTTTAACCCTCTGATGCATGAATTATGAAAGTCAGTGTCAGGATTTTTCCCTTAAATGTTATTTGTCTTAAGGCATAAATAAAGGTTTTCGATATTTTCTTTTTCAACATTTGTAACTGAGCATTCAACATAAAACAGTGTGAGCTTTATGTAAATGGGACGGTTTTTGTTTGCTTGTTTGATGTCTTTGCTTTTCTTTTTTTTTTTATTTCATGAATAATATTTTTGTAAATGCTTTGCACAACATTTTAACTCTTTTATCCATTGAATAATTTATAGTTTATGAGCTTTTTCGCCCTCAAATGTTTGTCTATAACTTAAAAAAATATATATCCAGGTACCTGCAGGTTTTGGCAAGTCAAATTCAAGACTTTTTAAGACCTTTTTAATGCCACTGAGAATTAAATTTAGGACCAAAATCACACAAATATGGTCGATGGTTTGGGGGTCCTGCTGCATTACAACCAAATTATCGCATGTCACTTAATCCAACTCATTCAAGTTTCCTTTTAGACTGTTCATTGAACATAAAGTTGTTCATAGGTTAATATCTGAATTAAAAAGTGCAAACAGTGGCCCATAGTCATGGACTGCCTCACTAGTGGCGCTTTTCCACTATACAATTCCAGCCCTACTCTACTCGGCTCGGCTCTACTCTACTCGACTCTACTCGGTTTGGTTAGCTTTTCCACTAGCCCGGCTCCAGACTCACGGTGGGCGTGGATTTTATAGCAGCTGCGCTAAAGTGCTGCGCAGAAGTGCGTGCATGTTCATCTATAACGCGACACAAACATAATTTTGTACTAACATATGTGCCACCGTGGTCTTTAAAGGAAAAAACAAAGCTTTCAAAAGATTTCATTAAAGTAATACAGCGGCTCAATGTCGGGCGGCATGACACAGGAGCGGAGGTAAACAACAGCCATGTGCTGCATGCGCGCAGAGGGAAACGAAGGCGCTGCTTAACGACATTAACTCTTCACTGGATCCAGTGAGATCCCTTTAATTTTTGATTTTTGGGCCTGGTATACCGGAGATTTTTTATTGATCAATAATTCTTCTTTGAACTGGTTTTCCTTTTTGGATCCCTGTGGATTAATGGACTGATTGGTGCTTAAAGACTCTCGTAGCAGACAGATCGCTCCTGCACCGACCAACTTTGATTTAATTTAAAAGACTCTTTAAACCGAACTATCTTTGCTGTTAACTTCTTTTTCGTTTAAAAAGGACTTTTAACTTCTTTAGGAATCATGAAGGAGCATTTTATGGCTGTGTTTTGTCTTCATTCAGTCTGGTTTTGTGCCGTCGGGTTTAAATGTCATTAAAAACTCGTCGCGGACTTATTCGTTTGCCTCTTGTAAGTGATTCTACAGAGTCTTAAGCTTCTGTGACGACATTCTGACTGGTTACTCACTGGCCGTCTGGCAGCTGCAGTGGAAAATCATAGCCGAAATGAGCGAACCTTGGGCCCATCTCATCCATGATTTTTGACCGCAGACGGCGCATCATGGCGCGATCACCTTTACGTTGTGTTTGGCCCATCTCCCGAGTAGAGCCGAGTAGAGTAGGGCCAAGGCGAGTCAGTGGAAAAGGGCCATAGGATGCAGATAAATTATGCCAGCAGCTTGTAAGACAGTTTTCACTCTAAATCTCCTTCGCAAAGAGTCCCACAAAAACAAATAAATAAAATCAATAAAACATTAAAAAATCCTGCCCTGACATATTTAAGACCTTTGAGTAATTTATTGAAGACCAGAATATAACATTTTAATGAATTTAAGACTTTTTAAGACCTTAGTTTTAAATACATGAATTTAAGACTTTTTAAGAGTTTTTAAGGATGTGTAGGAACCCTGTATACATATATTTGGAAAAAAAAAATTAAAACATTTTTTCAGGCCCAAAGAAGAATAGAAATATCCTGACACAGGCTAATATGAATTTCCACCACATGAACCACTGAATTTAGGAGCAAATAGTTTTTAAATGGGTGTCCACTGTAGTGACCATTATGCACCACAGGGTTAAGCATGCATGTGTGCACATATAACCACACACACACACACACACACACACACACACACCCATCCATGGACACAAGTGTGTCTCACGTGGCATGAGTTAAGGTCCAGCCTGGTTGACAGAGTTTCTGGGTGCAACATTTTCAGTGTTGCAGCTGCTGCCAGTCACTCTGATAAAAGAGAGGCAGTAAGTTAGGATGTATGCCAGCCTGTCCAACATGGTTTGTGTGTGTGTACTTTTAATACTTGCTGCTTGGTTAATCATCAGTGCCTCTTAACTGCACTTCTGCTCTTTTCTGGCACCGTGGATGTCCACCTCTGTATGCTTCCACAGCAGAACATCACACTGAGCTGTGGATATTAAAGCTGTAATAACATGGTCAGATAGCTGAGTGTATTCATGGCTGTGTAAGCAGTGCTCTGCGGAGGTAGAGTGACCTTTTTATTGGTCATAAGTCCTGTCTCATATGTGTGAATATCCCGTCTATGAACATATTCCTACTGCACAGAAACCCTGGAGACGTAGCATTCAAAGATGCTGGTAGTCAACCTGTTTCTTTAAGCAGAGGTTCCAAGGTCTAAAAATTAATCTCTTTGCAAACTCAAGGCTTTTGTGAGCCTGTGCATTGGAAGGATTAATTGCATAACTGATATGCAAATCCAGATAATCCTGAAAGTCAACTCGGTTAATATGGTCCTTGTTTGCCTTTTATGTAACCTGCTTGTTGTTGTTTATGTAAGCACAGCAGCTGTGTATGTGCTAAGTCATGAGTGAACTCAGACTCTGGGCAGATGGTGCTTTCTGTTGATCTCAGGTGCTTGATGTTCCTGCTGCAGTGGTGTCATGTGCTGCTGGCCCTCCTGAAGGCTGCTGCAGACTTCTGTGTTGACTCTTCTGTCGCTACACCATAGAGGTGAATTATAGGCTCAACAAACATATGCGCTGTCGTAATCTGTTTAAATGCTAGTTTCGTATTAATCATATCACAGTTTATCTCTGTCTTCCAGATCCCCCTGCTTTTTCTGTATGTTTGTGCACAGGAAACCATGTCGACTGAGCTATTTATTTATTTTTGTATTTATTTATGTTTGGCTTGAGCTGATAAGTGTTCAGCAGCAGTTCACTGCAATTAATGCGAAGAGAAAAAAAATAGAGAGAGGAGACCTGGGTCGCGATCATAACCCCTGAGTCAGTGTAGAAAAAGAACAGAACAGACACAATACTATGGATGTTTTGAATGCAGGAAATCAAAATCTACTCTTATTTCTTTTTTTTAATTTTATTATTTTGGCGTGAACTTTGAGTGCAAGTTACCATGTAGATTGTAGGGGTGTAAATCACCAATTTCATCACTATACAATACAATATTGATTATTTTAACGACTCAATATTTGCTAATATCACAAAGTCTGCCGAGGTATTCATGTAACCCTAGGGGCAAGTGGTAGTGCTGCAAGAGGTCAAGGGACAAATTAAAAAAGAAATGCATCAACATGAATAAAAAAACAAATGTGATTTATAATAACTTTATCAACAGCATTTAATCCAACATGAAATAGGACACAGTTTCCAAATAGAGCATTTTAATCATAACTTATTATCTACAAAACAGCTCGGACCAGATGGCCTCTCTCTGTTAACGTCAATTTTTCAGTTTGCATGCTAACAATAGCATGACCAGGAGGACAACAATGGATTGGTGGTTGAAATGAGACAAATCAGTGCAGAAAAAATTACATAAATGACAAAGAAACTGCCAAGACCAAAAACAAAAAGCAATTTCTGAAAAACATCATCAGTATCTGGAGGACTATATTTTTATTATTTTCTGATTCATCTTATTTTCTCCATTGACTTTAACTACTTTTATTCTGTCAACTCATTCTATTTACTGTAAATTCTGGACTATTAAGCGTACTTGAAAATTAGGCGCATTACCAAAACATTCAATACACATATAGGCCCAACTGTCCAAAGGCCGTGGATAGGCATCAGTTTAGGGGGGACTGGTGGGATAATTCCCCCACTTTTTTATGAGGTTATTTTGCCCCCTTCATATGTAAGCCATCATAACCCCGGTTGGCTGCAGTGGTATAAAATATTCCAACACTGTAAAGGCACTATACACATGCTACCAACAGTTAGAAAGAGCTTAAAAAAAAAAGAATTGCCGTGCCAAATATTGTATATTAAAAACTTCTGGATATGCAGAACAGATTTAGTTATCTTATTTAAAAGCTCCTTCGCAAAAGATAACTCTTACCCTGATGTTCAATTATCAGGTGACATGCTGGAGCGAGTGATTTTGTAAAGCAACAATAACTAAACACTGCTGGCTTGCTCAAGTTCTTAAGTCTTCAAAAAGAAAATGTAACTCACCTCAAATTTAGCTGCTGACATTTCTGTAATATGCTCACTCTGTTCACTCTACAAAGCAATAAACTTGTTCTTTAGCGCAGCAGTCTGCCGCCAAACTTTTCATCCTCTCTTCACATCAGGATCTCTGGATTTCTGTCCACAAAGAACAACTACGGCACACAGCTCTGACACTCCACACATCATAATCTACATTCAGGACATTGAAATACAAAGAAACCAATGCTGTTTTCATAATATGATTTAAACTTTCTCATTAATATGATAGAAACAGCCAACTTGTTGCACACAGAGAGGGAAAGACTCCAAATCTCCAATTTCAGGCTCTGACCTCTGAGGTTTTGGAGCTGAACGCCTGCTGCAGTGTGTTTTATTTGTTGGTGTCATGATGTTTGACAAATGCCCAGTTGGTGACTGTAAGCGTTCATAAATGAGACTATTTAAAGCCTACTTACCAATGACATAGGGGCACACAGTGAGTCTCCTTCAGTCTGATTTCGAACAAAGTTACTGTTAAAAATATTGTTTCTGAAGCCAAAGCTGTATGTATTGATTCAATTTGAATAGTTTCATTGGTCCACTGTGACCTGTTCTGCAATTTGATTACTCTTATGTGACAAGACTGAATGTATTGGCTATACTAATAATAATAATAATAATAATAAATTTATTTTATATAGCGCTTTTCAAAGTACTCAAAGACACTTTACAGATTAAAAGAAATTAAAATACAACAAGCAAGAAAGCAAACAAAACAAGCAAAGACATTAAAATCCACCAAGTAAAACAAACAAGTAAAACAAAACAGACAAGCAAAAGCAAAAGCACATAATGAAGCTTGTTTGCCGTAAAAATCCATAAATGAGCTGCATTATTGTTAAGGCAGCAGGGTTCAAAGTGCGGGAAAAAATATACCGGAATTTACAGTAAACACATTAGGTTGGTTGAAAACAATAATTTTAGGGCCAACTAAGTTGAACTCAAAATTGTTTCTTTGAGCTAACTCAATACATTAAGATGGAAAAAAAATGTTTACATAATATTTTCATTTTGAAGTCACTCATTTATTTTTTGAGTACAATTGTCTGAAGTTATTTTGAAAAGGGGTACACAAGCCTGTAGAGTTGAAGAACCCCTGATCTGATCACCCAAAGGAAAGTTTACACATCCATCTACATCAACAACTGAAACATACGCTTTTATTCTGAAATTCTTAATGCAATTCAAGAAGAGACAGGTCAACAGACAAAACACATGCAATATGCAGCACTGTTGTGAGGAGATGACACAGTCAGGAAACTTGACAAACCTCCCTGTAGTTGGCTCTGACAGCTCAATATCTCCTCTCCTCAGAAGCTGAACCACAGCTCAGAAGCAGCAGAGGATTTGTCATTTCAAGTCTCGTCTGTCTGACATGAGGCCTCACATTGTTGTAGAAAATGATGCATTTAGACATAAAAATGTAGCACCCTTCTAAAACCCTACAAAGGTATTTCCTTTAACATCATTAACGTTGTCAGAACAAATAACTGTTTATTTTATGTCACTTATTGTATCAAACAGAAACATAATACTGTCTGAAATTGATCACAGGCCCGTGAAATGAATTAATCGAAACAATGTGGTAAAAGACTTTTTGATATTGGCAGATGTGGGGTTGTTGTATGAATAAATTTATATGATATTGTGTCCCAATGAAATAAGTGTTTTAAACTCCATTTCTCCATTAACTGGGCCTAATTGTTCAGTTTATCTGTTTGTGTGGTTGGTTGGTTTGCTGCATTTTCGGCAAAGACATAGATGTGATGAGATGGTTAGGTTAGGTTAGGTTAAGTTGGGTTAGGGTGTGGTTAGGGTGGGGTTTGGGTTAGTAGTAGTGTTTTATATATCAATAAATTATCAGTATTACATTATGCAGGTAAGATTTGCTTTAATAGCCCTGTGAAGGCTTTAAAGGGACCTCGCATTAGTCTTACTTCTATATATGTGTCTGCTCACAACTCTCAATTTAAAAATTTTGTTTTAAGCACCAAATTGATTTTTTACATGCTATTTCTCAGAAACCTTGGTTGGATTAACCTGACACACCAGGCAGACAGTTCCATATCCACCACAGAGATATTTCACTAGTCCATCTGGGAAAGAGCCGCTTGCATGTGTTTTCAGAGGCGGGACCTTAAAAAAGCTACAGCAGCTGTTGATTGGATGAGTGTTCTGCTTAACACACTCATCACAGACGAATCCACATTAGGTAATGGTGACCTAGGAGATGTGTAACCTGACACCGGACAGACAGTTCATATATCTGGTATGGAGATTTTTCACTAGACTTTAAGTGATGTTCGCTTTTCTTCTTTTGAAGGTGAAATTGAGTCTATTTTTGATAAAACTGCAGATATAGCCGTGTAGACAGAGACAGCTTCACATGCTGCCATTGTTTTCAAACATTCATGTGCTTCCCGCAGCTTGGCCGGTCACTTTTTTGCCGTTTATCACTGGATCCTAGCAAGATTGATTTGCAGGACTTCAGAAAATGAGACATCTGCTCTGTGAGGTTATGGTTGGATTGTATCGACTAAGAAAAACACAAACTGACTTGTGGTACATATACAAAAGGCCTCTTATTCCACACTACAGTGGCCTGCAAAGTTTAACGGTAAAAATAAAGACAGTGGCCCTCATTTATCAAACATGCATAATTTGGGGTGTGTTATTCAAATTACACTTTTTTTTCACTATTTTTATCAACACCTGACCGGGCATATAAAGTGATCAGCCCTGGTATGTACGTTTTATCAATCACACTTGAATGTTGCTGTAAGTTTGTGTTTACCATAGACTGTATAAAACATGGACGTAGTCTCTGTGACGTCACCCGTCTGTTACTGCAGCTCCGTTTTGAAGCTAAACGACGGGTGTGGCCATGTTGGAATTAGATCCAGTGAAGAGTGCCCAAACTCACAGCTATTGGGCGCCCGTCAGTCAATTGATCTGAGCTGTGGCTCTGATTGGTCAAGCTCTCGATTCTTATATCTTCCTAACGGCCGAGTTAGAAATAAATTCACCCCCCTCACAGTGTGTGCCGTATGCGAAATTAGCGATCCGGACGGGAGACAGAGTTTGTACCAGGCTTTAAATACGATAATTTCAGCTCTGAAAACGGCCTTTTTCCCGTCCACTTGTACAGTACTTCTGGTGCTTCTGGAGCCAGCCTCAAGCGGTCATTGGAGGAACAGCAGATTTTTAGCACTTCCGTGTTGTCTCATTTTTTCAGACCGGAGGTTGCCGCTTCGTGTTTACACCTAAATCTGCACCAATTCCCACGCAAGATTGATAAACAAGGGCCAATATGTGGTTATTACTCTCACTATTTCACAACCATAAATGTCATCCTTATGGATAAACATCAGACTAGCATTACTCTAGTTTACTTTTCACCCTAAAGATCTACAAATTGCTCTGTGTTGATGCCGATTAACTGATTAACTCCCTCCTAAATAGCTCTCCAATAAGCAGCCAAGAGTGAAAGCCATTCAGATGACAAATGTCCAGCTTTAGGTAATTGATGTATGTGTGACAGCATCTGCCCGCCAGGCTCTCCCTCCCCTGCATTGTCTCCTCACTGCATTACTGAGGTCGTTTAGTCTTTATCTGCCTGACCTAGCTCCTTTATGGCCCTGCTCTGCTTAATGGGCCAAAAGAGAACCTCAGCTTACAGCCTCTCCCTCCCCAACAAGATGATGATGCAGGGTATAATTCAGCTTTTTACCGTAAACTCTCTGGGGATGATTCACGACCATGATGAGAAAGTCGAGCGGGTCACATTCAGACATCAAACCATCACAGTTCATACCTGTTGAGGAGGTGACACTCACGTTTTGGATGTAGGGTGTGTGTGTACAGAAAGGTCAATTGGTTCTGTGTTTACGACCTTGTCAGCTTTACACGCATCATTACTGAAAGCCATGCCCATCAGTGAGTAATTGTCAGACTTTTAAACTTTCAAGTGTGGTCATTTTCTTGTTTATGTTGATATTGTCATCTCTAATCAGGATGAAGATGATGCATAATAGTTAACATCCAGTGATTTTTGTTCTTTACTCTTCACTTCACTCTTTGCTGTTATTTGCTTTCACTAATTCACAGTAGAGCCAAATAGTGATCTCATGAAGATGTCCTTTCACTGTTTATTTTTTATTCATGTATATTTTTTAAGTTTAAACAGGTGTCTACTCTTTTGCCCTTACTTTTGTTGCAGATTTCACAGATTAAACTTTGCAGTTTACTAATTACAGCATGTACCTCATGAACACATGTATGCATCCAAAGCCTTTTATTTTTTCCTGAAAAAGTGGTGATATTTGCACCTTTTCTTTTCCAAAACACATAAACCTGGCACTATAAAGATAGAAGTTACCCACACACTGAAATAAATGCACGCAGCCTCTGTGACATCACCTGCCTGTTTCTGAAACAGAGTTCTGAAGACTGGCTTTAAGTCACACCAACGGCTTTTATACCCTCATTGGGCTCCTTCACTTTCTGCATCTTGTTTAAATAAGAACAGTGTGCCGTTAAGGAAAGTAGCCATTCAGAAGTGAGACATTTTTACGTGGATGTTTTCAATATCTTAGCCAGTTTTAAGCTAAAACTCAAAGTTTAACTTAAGTTGAACTTTAGATTTTAGTACTTCCACATTTCCTTATTTTCAGACCCTTTAGGTTGTCCCTTGGCTTTAAAACCATGGATTTGAATATTTGTTCTGATTTTAAGTTAAAAAATGTCATAATACAGGTAACAAATGGGAAAAAAAAATAATTTAGCAGAACCAAAGAGGACAAGGCTTTCTTTTCTAACTTTTACTTATTAGTGCAAATACTTAGTTCAAGTTGCACTGCAAAACATTACAGTGACATTACAATATTTAGCTGTTATATTTCATGATAAATTATCTTATTATTACTTGACAAACTTTAGCTGTAACATTCACAATTTTAAAGGTAGGGTCCGCAGGATTTTCCTAAAAAAAAAGAAATGTCAATTTTTGACAACTGTCCTGTATGGGCCTCCGTATATGTGTGTCAGAGTCTGTGTTTGCCTGTATGTTGATGTTTTGGTTCAGACTTTCCCGGGCTGAGGGAAGGCATGGTGGCCCAAGCCAATCACAGTGCACCCAGTGCACAAATGACTGGGTGTTGATGATAGCAAGTGGAAGAATGTATTAAAAGCGGCTATGATAATAGGCTGCAACACAGAGAAGGAAGAATGATACAATATTTTCAGGATACCTAATTTACCTGTAGGAAGTCAGGTGTCCACACACTCTTGAGTCTCTACAACTTAGAAACCTTTTGCTGCAGGTGCTCACTGGGCTGATGAGTGTGTCCGTGTAGCTTTGGTTGGAAGCAGTAGTTGTGCTCTATCACTGCCACTGAGGAGCCCAGTTTGGATTTTGTGTTAACAAGCAGTCATGAAAACTCTTGCAGACCCTACCTTTAAATCATAATTTAAATGTTGGCTGTGAAATATAGGCACAGTGAACTGATGTGGACTTTTCATCTGTAATGATTTCCTGTGTTTTACAAGGTTTTTATGTGTCATTTCATAGTTAAGTACAGTAATGAGACCACCCCCTTCAATAACACAGCAAATTGCATGAAGTGTAGTGAATTTTGAAAATGCAGATAGTCCATTTGTGGTGTAATTGCTATGTACAGCCTTGCTTTTCTCAGTGAATCATTTATGTTGTATGACTTAAGTACTTTTTTGAGCATTTCTACTTACTTGGGAGGGTTTGTTGTTATCAAACAAAGCTGCTTCAATAAATACATATTAGGAGGGGTTCATGTTCAGGATATGTTCCAAGAAACTCAACACCATCAAAGAGTAGTGAAATGTGTAGTTTTAACTGATGCATGAGTGTAATCCACAATACCATTATCGCCAGTTCTATTCATTTTAGGGGGTATATGTTTAAGTGTCTTTCTTGGAGGGAACTACATATAACCTCCCTCTGCACTTTGTCCAAGGGCACTAAACAAAAGAATGTGCTTCGACAGCTAATATAATGCAGCTTTCATCAGCCATATGAAATGTATTTTCCCCATCAAACCAACAAAAGCTAAAAATGGTTCCAAACCCACCAGGTGAAATGATGAAACATGAATGTGACTCCTGCTTTTTTCTGCTTGAAATGAAAATTGGAAATCCAAATAGTACTTCCTTCTTTTTTTTTTCAGCAGTCTATTAAATCATTCAGGCCCAAGTCTCCCAGTCATTTGATGCTGAGCCACTTAACAGCACAGACTTCAACATGGAGTCTTTTCATTTCATATGTGGCAGTTCTTTTTCAAAGACTACTCTTTTCCAGTCAAAACATTTTAAAATCAACCAACATGCACCGCGCTCCCCGACTCCTGGAGAAAATGTTGTCATCAGGCTCCCAGTCACCGTGATGTATTTATCCTTGGCTTATTCATGACTAATACTTTTCCATTAGCATGGCGGGGCAGGGGAGGACTTTTAAATCTCCAGTGCTGGCCTGCATTAACAACACCGGAATAAATTCTTACAGCCCTATCCGCCTCTACCCTCCCTTCCTGTGACTCCGTTATCTCTTCTTTTACTATCTGCTCATCGCGTCTCATCCATCATTTCCATCTCACACCCATCCTCCTCTCTGCTATCCCTCCATCAGGCCTGTAGCAGCCATCACCAGCACCTCCTTACACTTCCCATCCTCCCTCTATGTCAACCATAAACAGTGCCGGCTCAGTGCCTGGATAATCCCTGAAGTTCTTCTCTAATGGCTAACTCATTTGGCAGCATCCCCTGAAAGACTCAGCATCATTGAAAGAATTGTGGTAAACGTCGCCGCTGGGGAAAATTAACGCCACATCGCATCACTTTCACCCTTCATCTCCTCACATGTGTTAGGCCAAAAACTGTTGTCTCTGTTGAAGGATTGAAGCTTAAGACTGATATTCCCTGTTCTGATTCGTCTGCAGGTGAGGTCGGCCCTGTGTAGTCAAACGCAATACAGAGCTGTCACTTTTGATCAACATTATAGAGATAGTTCAGGCTTTTTTATCTTCCACTCGCTCCCTCCTCAAATGGGTTTTGTGGAAAGTCATTTCCATTCGTTTTGTGTTTGCCAGAAAGTTACGACAAGGAAAAGGACTTTACAGGAGTGCTAAACACACACACACATATACACACAGATAGAAAAAACAGGAACATCCACACTGAAGAGCCCTTGGAGAAAGATGCCAAACAGTAGTTAATCTCAAACTTCTGTTCAGAGCAGAAGTTCTTTCCTTGTTTTGAAGTTCCCTCAAAGAAAACACTTCATAAATGTTGGACCTTAAATTTGTTTAATACCTTTATCAGCTGTTTTAGATTTCTCTAATGAGTCATTTTGAAGACAAGGACACTCAGTCTTTTTTTTTTTTTTTTTAAGTTTTTTTTTTTGGCTTTTTGTGCCTTTATTATATAGAGGAGGACAGTGGATAGTGTCGGAAAGGGGAGAGAGAGTGGGGAGTGACATGCGGGAAATTGGCCACAGGTCGGATTCGAACCCGGGCCGCCCGCTCGAGGACATAGCCTCATGGTGCGCAGCCATATCCACTAGGCCATCCGCGCCCCGGACACTCAGTCTTTTAAAGGTGTCACACGTTAAGTCACCTTTGTGGCATTTTGCTGCCTCACTGTTAGAAAGCTAGTTTTGAGGTAGAAAGTAGGGTGATGAAAATAGCTCCCTTGTTAATAATGTGTCATGCTCTTTGATTATGCCGAACAAGTGTCATCTGAACAAGCACAATTTGCATCTGACCTGCCATACTTTTACAAATGTCAGGACAAACCCCTGTGCAGAACCACTGTTAGGGAAACAATAGTACTTTATATATTGATAAAGAAAAAAAAAAACATGCTAAAGCAAATTCATTGCATACAACAACACTGTATAAGTTCAATCCTGGTATAACTATTAAAAAAAACATTATCACATGGGTATAGATATCATTCATAGTTTTGCCTTGAGTACTTTCAGCCTTTAAGACCCAAATTTGGAAGAAAAGTTTGCAAGTTATGTGAGTTTGTGGCCTGATGGTTGGATCTATAAACACATTTATAATCCAACAGCACTCCTGGCTGAAACAATAGGACCCCCTGACCATGTAAATATGTTTTGTTTTTTTCTAAATATCTGATCTTGTAATGTCACAATGTTGGATTTTACAGGGTTAAAATTTCATAAACCTCAAGTCTTTGAATCAGGCTTTGATTTGATAACACGCATTACACTTTGGGACACAGCATATGTCTTGGCTGCTTTTAAGTGTTGATGTAATATATCGTGCTCTAAAAAGGTCACGATGTATTATGAACACTGAATTACATATTGTACCAACAAGACTTGGTACACTGTTCTTAAAAAGTCACCACACAATACAATTATCAGTCTACATACAATCACTTAAACAAAGTAAAAACTAGATCAAGAGAGCTTCATTCTTCTCATATAAGGGGCTGTCACACTGACAATTTAAACAATACTATACTCACCACTGTTTACAATGTGTATGCGCTCCATGGTTACATTTTCTCACATGAAGTTTCCCCCTCATATGCTGATTTTGTCTCAGAATCATGCAGAAGCTTCAGTAGAGGTTTTATAACCCAGGAGGCTCTTATTAGTAGATCTCAGCTTTGTTTTCTATGTGTGCTCAGTTTATCCATCTGCTGCACACTCTGTGTGTGTGTGTGTATTTGCACACTTTCTTAAGTTCCTGAGTGAAATTAATGTGATAACCACATATTGGTTAAAAGAGCAATATATCAGCTGTCCCAAACCATTGAAATTTTTCCAACTGTACGAATTGTTTAATTGTAATCATGATGCAAAGTGTGCTTGCATGAATATATTGACAGTAACACATCGAGAGTTGAAGGGTTAAACTCATATAAATGCACCCTAGATTAACACTTTTGATATCCAATGGGAACTTTTATTGTGTGGAAAGTTCTCCAGAAGAATCACACTTGTATCACATGTTCAAAGTATCAAGTTCAAGCCCTGAAAGCAGCAACATGTGGGCGTATGGACCTAAATCTGACATTACCTTGTAATTATTTCACAAGGTAAAAGCCTATTGTTCACTGAGTACATTGTTCTATTTAATTATCCCCTAAAGATCAAACCTTGCATATTTCACCCTTAAAGAAAACTATATTATAATCCATAATTATGTCTCACCTCACATCAGGGAAGTAAAGTCTACCCTGAATAGTTTGTAACCGTGGCAACTTAGGCAAGAGTTCTGCTTCGAGTGCGTGTTTGAGACCTCGAACTACGAACTAACTCATTTCACATTGACAGTACTTATGTCTCATCTAGAGAAACATCTGGACTAAATTTGTGATCTGAAAGATGTGTTAACCAATTTCTGCTCAGAGAGGTTGTTTTCTGTCCTCATGATGTTTCTGGTGGATCGGCTTTTTGATTTCCCTGAAGGTTTGTAATCACAGGTTGTGTGTGTGCTAATCAAGCGTATGATGAGTGGCAGTCAGAGGATCCTGCTTCAGATTATAACTATTATCCTGTTAACCTTGACCACCCTCACATATACAAGTGAATACCTGCATTTGATTAAGAAGCCTTTGAACTAAAGACTGAAGCCAATAACGTATACCATGGAACAAAATCCTCTCATACTTTTTTGTTATTTTTTTTTTTTAACTTTTTATATTTGGTTTGGAAAAATAGAAATATGCTCTATTTGTGCCAATGTGTACCTGCACTGGTGAAAAAAGGCACAGGCATGGAACTAAATAAAAAAAAGAAATCTGGCCTTGTTATTGATTCTTGTGTTAACTGGATTTTATAACCAAGTATGGTTCAAACACACATTTTGTAATTAAAAACCTCTGTCAATACTTAACAGTAACACTGCGAGTAGAATAGGGAACAATGGGCCTTTTCCCTACTTGCTTTTAATCTCTATGCAAATTTACCTCCAAGTGTTGAATCCTAGTGCAAAATACTTTGAACCGAGGAAAGGTGTTATTAGTGAAATAAATGAGGCTTCGATCACCTGTAACTATGGGAACTAGTCCACATGCAGAGAGGACAACACAGCAGAGTCTGAGCAGGTCATCAGTGAGGGGGGGGGGACCATCAGAGGATGGACTAATTAAAGCTGAAGTCAACGCATTCAGCAAGAAAATCTCACATGCACAAGATTATGCAGCGTTTCTTTACACATAACAGTAAAGGAATCAACACATATTAAATAATTATCAACTAAATACTCCTAAAGGGGAAACTAGCCATGGCAATTGCCCTAAGACTGCAAGGGGAGCTCAGTTTCTTCTAAAATGTAAAAAAAAAAAAAAAAATTGGTGAAATATGTACTGCTGTGTGTATATTTCACTGACTAAATATGCGCTACAACACCTTCATCTTTTTTTTGTTTAGAATCAGTTACTTATGAAAGGAAACCGACACGACTTCATCTCATTCATCCTGCAGCTCCACAGTGATTTGCTCAGCTTCTGCATAATGATCGGATGATCTGTCTGAGGCCGAACCTCTTCTTGATTGACAGCGCAATGAGCGAATCGATGATCTTGAAGTTTTTACATACGGCAGAGCATTTCTGAAGTCTCTCATTTCATTGTTCTGAACTGATCCGGAGACTTAACCGATTCCCAGCTACTTGTCTTTGTCAAAAATGACTAGACAAGGAGAGGAGGGCAGAATTTACATTCAAATAAAAAAACACATTTATGTAGGCCGGTATAGGTAAAAAAAGATGAGCTTCCCCTTCTTGAAAGACCAGCAACCACCCCTGATTTCCAGTCTGTGTCAACAGGACATTTAAAGCAACTATCTCCTCATTTTCCTGTCCATTAGGACCATAATTAAAGCACCACACTGCACTGTAACCAGTCATTCAGCCGTATGACATAAAAACACAGACAGAACAGTCTGTATCATGTTCTTACATGTGGTATGATTTCTACTCTATGCTGGACTGTAAATGTCACGTCACTTTGTAACAAGACATTGTGAAGAGCAATTTCAGCATGAGACTCCTGCACTCTTTATATTACTCATAATCATGCAGTAAGATAATCTGTTTTATGATACCATTTTAGAATGTCTCAAAAATAAAGTTGTCTGAAAGGTCACAAATTCCTTTCTTTCTTTCTACATGTTCACTAAACAGCTGCACTTTTTTGTTGTTATGTTATTTTGGTTCACTTTGCCATTCGTTCAACCTTTGTCACATTTTCTTGGCTGTTACCCCCTCCCTCTTTTTTTTCTTTCACTCCCCCTGTTATTCTCTTCACTGTTTCTTTTTCTTTCACTATATTTTTTTTTCCTGTCACCTGTAACACTTTCAGTTTAGTTTTTTTAAATAATTTCACTCATTTTTTTATTCACTTATAGTAACAACAACAACAAAAATAACAACAACAACAACAACAACGACAATAATAATAATAATAACAATAACAATACTACTACTACTACTACTACTACTACTAATAATAATAATAATAATAATAATAATAATAATAACAATAATACATGTTATTTAAAACCACCTTTCAGGACACCCAAAGTCGCTGTACAGAGGATAAAAACAGGACAGTAAAATACAAACAGATATAGAGGAGGATTTTGTAAATGATCCTTTGGCTCATGGGGAGCCATTGGAGTTCCTTTTTTTTTTTTTTTTTTTTTTTTTGCACTTGGAATTAATTTGTTGTTTTGTCTCTGTATCATTTTTTTTACCCTATTATCTTTGTTTTATTTTAATTTATTTTAATTAATTAAGTAATTAATTAATTTATTTTCAAGGCATTTACTCAAACCAGCTTTATCAAACAGCTGGCCTTTTGCTTTTTCTTGTTTGTGTGTTTGTCTTTTGATTTCTCATTTTTTTTCTTTTTTTTTTTGCCCCCACTGTCTTTGTTTTTTTTAACTTTTTTTCTCCAGTTATTTTTTTACTTTGTTGCTCAATAACTTTTTTTACAGAGCCCCTAAAGGGACAAGAAAAGGTAAAAAAAATAATATGAAATTTCACGTGCTCACCTGAAACTTTCACGTGCTCACCTGAAACCTTTTCTGGTGCTCACCTAAAACTTTTAGGTGACATTTGGTGTACATCCAACGATAGCCACAGAGCTGGCCAGATGTTTGAAGCTGTCCCTCTACAAAAATCAAACACATGATTGTATTGTCATTTTGTAGAGAAGAAAACTGTCAGGTGTGCATCTGAAGCATTTCTGGTGCGCACTATGGTTTCAGGTGCGCACCTAAAAGTTTCTAGTGCACACGCGAAAGTTTTAAGTGCGCACTTGAATTTTTTTTTTTTTTTTTTTACCTTTTCTTGTCCCTTTCAGGGCTCCGTACTTTTTGACTCTGCATCTTTTTCTGTGCATGTAATTTTGGTTTCAACTCCAGAAATGAATGGACAGACGGATAGATGGATGGATGAACAAATACATAGATAGATAGATAGATAGATAGATAGATAGATAGATACTATATGTATGTACACGTTTCCCCACATGTACAAGCTTTTTCTTCCTTCTCTCATGTAATTTTCATTCTCTCTCAAAGAATCTGCAGTAATTGCTCCTGTGTGAATTTGCATGAATCTTTGTGTAAAAAAAGGCTCTTGATACTCGCTCTGAACCCATCAGTGCTTTCATGCTGAGTTAAATGAGCGCATTCAGGTGGAACGGACTCACCACATAACAAAGAGATTAAAAGGTCGATAAAAGACAACTTGTAAAATAGGTGAGACGACCACTTGACAAGTGTAACTTAAGTAACGTTAAATTTGTCAGTGTTAAAGACAGAGCGTCGTAACGGTGACATTACTTTGTACTTTTTTTTCTGTTTTTTATTATCGAAGAAGACTTTCGTTTCCAATAGAATCACTCATGATTTTTTTTTCCTCTTTAATCTGAACACTTATACCCTGGTTGTGTCTTTTATTGAATTCTCTCAGGCACTTCCCACAAACAACCAACATCTCAGCAGCTAAAAAAGATGCTCTGTTAAACTCGAATTGCACTGTCACTAACATTTGATGTTAGTTTCATCTGCTTTTACACAGGAATAAAACTCCTTTTGCGTGTTTCCTCCTCTATAGACTCTTTGATTGCAGTTATTTGAGATCTGAGGAGGGTAACAGCAGGTGGTGCTGATTGGTGCATTGTTTTATTTCTTTTTTCCTTTTCTGTGCCTGGTTAAGAAGCAGAGTTCACATAAAAGATATTTTAAAAAAGAGCAGCTACAGATACAAACAAGTGCCAGAAAAGTTTGTAGTTACATGTAAGATATGCCAATGTTTTGCTATATTACAATACATGTATATATTTTTTAATCCAAAGAGCCCTTTGTGATCTTTCCTTCATGGAGAGGTATTAAATGCATTGTGGTTTCCGCTTTGGGCGAAATGTCAGGGCTAATGTGAAAATGCTGCTTTAAAAAGAGTCTGCATTATGTTTATGGGTAAAGATCACACCCACTTGGGACCACCACCCACTCTTTTTTCTTTTTCCTTATTTAAATTATGTTGCTCTAGGTTTTGAATCCTGTTGGTTTTCATCAGGGCCACATGTTACATTCTATTCAGACTGATTATTTGGGAGAAAATGACACATCTGTGACAACAAAGTCTTTCTAAATAGTCTTTCTTTTCTGAGAGGCAGTACAGTTAATTCCCCTTCAGCTGCACCCTGAAAACATTCACATGAGATGAGCTGTGGAAATGTCCCCATTTGAGCTGTATTCAGAAATCTCTTTGTTCCTCTCCATTGGGTTCCAGCCCAGCCCAGCATCACTATGAATAGAAAATATGATGGTGATGTAAAGTACTGTTTTGTGTGTGTAGGTGTGCACGCGCGCGTGTGTGTGTGTGTGTCCACCCAGTGTTTTGATCACTTCTTCCTGATAATGAACTCAGAGGATCAAAACAAAAGCTGCCCTACATAAGCTAAGTTAAAAACAGCAACATAAATTCTTTGAAAAACAATAAAGGCAAACACGGCCCACATTGAGACTTTTTGATAATCGATGAATAGTTTTAGTTGTTGTATCAAGCTGGTGTCAGCTGTAAGCCTGCTTCACTTTCTCATGTGGGTAGATTTGCCCAAAAGAAAACCCTGGATGTGCTGTTTAGACTTCATGGTGAACTGATGCTCCTCTCTGCAGCATAAAACTGTAAGACAATAAAACAAAATATATGTATTGAAGATAAGCCTCTGACTTTGTGGGAGAAGCAGTTCTGCACATTGAAAAGGTGTCATGGAAGCATTTTTGGTGCATCGATTGGTTTTGCCTGGAGACTTTGGGTAATTTGTAATTTTCCTCCCTATGTTTGGTTTAGAGCATTAGCACTGGATAGGCTAAATCTGTCAGTTTGGTGTCACCAGATCCATCAACCACATTATATCCATGGTGCTGGCGTAAGCAACTGCCATTAAGAATGATTTCCTCCCAGACTCAGATATACTTGACTAACCTGTTTGGAAGTTAGGCAGATTCTGTAATCTGACAATACTACTTTCCCACTTTTGTCAAGCTTCATTAGATATATTTTTGTGGCCAGTTTTAGAAGCATCAAGCTGACTTTTCTATATTGTCTGTAAAACACAAGGGCATGTCTCATGTTGACTACATTAGATATGATTCTGTTGTGAGAGAGTTATGTAAATATTACTGTGTGTTTAGTTTTACAGCTTCTTTCATAAAACTTCAAGTGGGAAATCCTGAATCAGAGATTTCTTGGAAAACTGGTATCTTGCTGCTAAGCTCAGCTAGCTGCGGCAGAATAGTCAATGTAGGGCTGGGTGGTATACACGGTTTGACGGTAGTAACGGTATAAATTTGTCCACAGTAGAGATTTGTGCTCTACCGTCATACCATGACGTCGCGACGTCATCGTATTTGCCTCTGTGTGGAAATAGCTGCAAGCACAGTGACGGCGGAGGAGGAGGAACTGGTCAAAAAAAAGGTGCTGCTTCCAATATTTGGATGTGGTTCGGGTTCAAAAAGTCAGATGTGGAGCAGAAAAATGTCATCTGCAAGAATTAGGGCCCTACGATTTCCGTGTTAATGGAATTGCGGAATTGGAAACGGAATCTACGGCTAAACACGGAATTTTGCGGAAATTGACATAATTGTGACCATGCAGAAATAAATCTCTACCTGAAGGCTGTACACCAAGAGGAAACACTTAAACGTTTGCATGTTCTTTCATTCAACAAATTAAAATGCTCTGTGATATATTTTTGACTTCACATTACGCAATCGTTTCTGCCTTTCTGCGCATTCAAACTCTCTCCTCTGTGTCCGCGCCGAAGCACTCACGTGTGCGTGGACAGAGAACCACCAAAAGAAACAAAAATAAATCTCTGCTTTTAAAGCATTTTCAGCGCCATAAGATACCAACACTCTTTTAAGTTTAACTTTCGCCTCTGCTGTTGACAGCGCACCGAAAGTGACGTACTGACGTTTTACGATGACGCAATGACGTGACTCCAGCTCTGCACTCGCCGGTGGAAAACCAAACAGGTTTTAAGGAAGAACGGGATTAGAACCATCTAAGCACTAGCACATAAACCAGCACAGCATACATTATTTGCTTATATGCTTTTTTTGTTGTTTTAAATCAACTTAGCTTTGATAAGACACTACAAAACCCATTCAGAAACACTTCCATTATAAATTTTGCACCACAACATTTATACCGTGACATATACCGTCACCGTGAAAGGATTCAATTTATACGAATTGATATGAATTTTGGGTCGTACCGCCCAGCCCTAAGTCAATGTAAGGTCTGTCCATTCTGGTGCAATGTGAATAATTAATAAAGTAATCATTAGGGATAGACCGATATGTTTTTTTCAGGACCGATACCGATTATTGGTTGTTAAGGAGGCCGATAACCGATATCAGGACTCAGGGATATCAGGACTCAGGGCGAGTCCCACGCTCACTGCTGATTGGCTGTTACTGTGCTGTAGCCAATCAGACGGAGTTGTGGGTGGGACAATGCTGGAGGCAGAAAAGTGACTGCAGACAGAGGCACGCCGGCTTCACGGAGCTTCACTCTTTTAAATGGATCATTATCGGTCCTCAGATTAAAAAAACGGCAAATGCCGATATTTGTAAAACTGCATATCAGCGCCGATAATTGGTCTATCCATAGTAATCATCATGCCAAAGGGCCAACGATGTTGATGGATTGAACATTCATTATTGATTCTTAACAGGAACAGGTTCTCCATTCACATCCTTTCTTGGGTACATAACAGTATACATAACAGTGATACTGAGTTCAGGAGAATGCACATATTCAAAAATTGAATTACACTACAGGAAAAACTTATGAACATATTGTGGGAGACTGTACAATGGTAGGTCTTAAAGGTTTAAATTTGGGAACTGAAGTTTGTGGAACTAATAACATTGTGATACAAATTACTGAAAAATAAACATGCAAACAACATTCATAAATATTGTTTGTTGGGCGGCCATTTTTAGCTCTTTTGGAAATCAGAACCACTGAAAGCATTTTTTTTTTCTCTAAAGCTTTGTTTCATTTTTAATTTTGGACATTTTTTTAACTTTCACTTAAAAACTTTTTAAAGAGATGAACACACTGACATCATATCAGAGCTTTGCAACCTGCCTACTTTTGTTTTCCACACAGACTGTTTTTGTGATCATTCAGTACTACTTGAACCTCAAACATCCCAAAAATACTGACAGTCAGACAGATTGTGCGTCTTTCAATGTAGAATCAGTAAAATAACATGGCCAAACAAGTAGATGCTCATTTAGTGGGGTCTTTTTTGACGCTGAGAAAATCTTTGTGTACAAGTTTTTATCTGTGTCGTAAATTGCATACATAGAAAGATTAGTCAGAATTGGATCATCTCCAAAAGGGGATCAAAATAACCTTAACACCTGGTATGCTTATCACAACATGAGCATTTGTTTCTGTGTGGTCTTCACCTTCAGTCTGCTGTTATATCGGGGTTTATTATGTACCTTTGTCTGGTTTGGCCTCTGAGGGTTGTAAGGTCCAGTAATCTAATGACACAGCAGTGCTCCTGACTGCTCTGCCAATAGAGGTCATGTACTTGCATAGATCAAGATAAGGAGGCTGTGATCGTGTGCCATGGTGACTTCTTGTGTTCCTCTTCTTATGTGTATGTGCACGTGTTGGTGCGTTTTAGTGTGGATGTGAATATGTGCATCTTTTATTGATGTTCCCTGATCTTTGTGCAGAGCAGGAGGTGTAGAGGCTCCTGTTAAATCATTATTTTCTTGTAATTACTTGTAAGCCTGCTCCCCTGTTAAATTAAGGAGCTTAAAATAGGGCAATGCAAGATATTCTTTTCATACAAGCTTGAGCAGAGAAAGTCACTGGAATAGCATTAATATCCTGATTTTGCTGTTGGCTTTTTCCACACGGGTTGTATGCTAATAGCTTACTGAATGATCTAGGTAATTATGTTGTCATTTAGAGCCTTCCTGTAATAAAGAGCTAGATTTGCATTATGGTTTCATCACTGGAAGCAGGATCGTGTAAAATGTCACTCAGTAGTATCAGAACTGCAGCATCAAAAAAAGTACTTTCCTTCAAAGAGCACTGAGCCAGTTGAACTCCATCCACCGCGTCTACGTCCACATTCAATTACAGCTCTTGGCAACACAATAAAAACCACTCTCAGCGGATGATAAGGCCAAATCCAGTGTCTTTGAAAGGCCAAGATAAGACCTCAGTAGAGATTAAAGGTGGTCAGGGTTAATGTGAAGAGCCAGGCTCTGCTCAAACTAGGCAAAAGAATAATTGAGCTCTCGTAGACTGGTGATAAGCAACTTTTAATCTCTGCCGACTCTTTTTTATGAAGCAATCCGGAAATCCCAGTGCATTGTGAAAAGAAGTTTAGCCTCCTTTTATTGCAGAAATGAAACGATAATAGATTTAGGGATCTACTTCCACTCTAACTAACCCCCCACAACCTCAAGATGGTCAAGGTTGTAACAGTCTCTCCAAGGGCACCATGAGGATATGTGGCCGGCAAAGTGGGCATGACTCGCTCTTTAAAATTTTACGATGCAATCTGGAAATCCTTGCACAAACCTTGCAGCAGCCGCTCAGCTTCACCTGTCTCAATTGTGAATAAATTTATCCAGTCTGACATTCACAGTGAATTTTCTGATGAAAGATTAATGATAAACTAATGCTTCTATCAGATTAATCAAGTAATAGGAGATTAAATTTGGATGCGTCCTGGTCTTCATTTTGATGGCATAATTATTTTTCTTACCCCAAGTGAAAAAGTTCAAAGAGGCAGCGTCCAATTTTCAGCTCCACAGAAATTAAGGACTGGGTTGATGCTCAGATGGAGGTTCCACTGAGTTTAATTCATTTCTTACACTGGCTTGAATAACACTTGGTGTGTTCTGTGACAGGAGAAAGTAGAAATAGAGAAAATATGAAGGTAGAGAAGAACACTTTTACCATTTAGAGAATTAAAACCACTCCTTATAAAAACACCACCTTCCATTGTTAATACACTACATCATAGTTTGTTGATTTCAAAGAAAATTGGGACAAAAACAGCAGTTTTACAGATAAAAGTTACATCCAGCAGCTCTTAAAAGGGTTAAAGCAGGTAACATAACCACATGGAACAATACAACAGAGGTGTTATATAAAATAATAATAGGATATTTAACAAACAAACAATTTCTCACAAAAGTAACAACAAACAAATGTTCTCTCAAGGGCCTAACTAAAACGAATAACACAAAAACAAACTAAGAATAAAACAAAGAGGCTCCTCTCAACAAGAGCTGATCAGAGCCAAAGCCAGCTGCATTTTTAACAAACACAAATTCATGATTTCATACACAAACAAACATGTCAAATCAAACGCTGAACACAGATGAAGGTGAAAGCAACAGTTTATATGAAATCCAATCACAACTGACTGAAGCTCTAGTCTGTGTTTTAAAGCTTATGCTGGTTAACTGTTGGTTCCAATTGGTCCGTCAGCCACCACACGCTGCAATCATCTATCTCCACCAGCAGTCTGAGGGGAAAGAGCAAACACACACATGCACACGTACACAGGCAGAATCATAACAGTCCAAACCAGGGATCACCATACTTTTTTCTTCCAGGGAAGCATAACTTTTCCTCTCTCTGATTCAGGGCCAGAGTCTGTCTGTAACAGAAAAAAAACAAGTGCTGGAGTGACTATTGCATTATTGTGGATTTTAATTTTATCCCAGGAGATTTTCTACAATTCTACAATTCTACAGTTTCATTTAGCGGATGCTTTTGTCCAAAGCGGCTTACAACACAAGCAAGAAATTAGACAAGGATGGAAAAAACTTTTTAGGTGAGGCAAAGTACTTGGCCGCTGGTGTCATAGGGTGCTACAACTTTTTTTTTTTTTTTTAGTTCTTATAAACATATATATATATATATAAAAGCATAGCTAAAAATTTAAAAATAGCCGCAGTATTAGTCAGCATACAATGACAATCAACAACAATCTACATTCAGTATGGTCAGTGCTAAATATTCACTTAGAGCTGAGTCTGAGACCTGAAGATTCATTCTCCATTTTATTAAGTTAATATACTTTTATGCCTTCTGATGTCAGATAAGTTTCAGATTATTTTTTCTTAATTAAGCCTAATGATAGATGATTTTATTAATGTGTTATGCACTTAAGCTCACTGACATGAACATCACTTCACAAGAGAGGTAACCTATTTAAGGTGGTTATTAGTTCCATAATGACTTCCTTTTTTTTTTTTTTTCTTTTTTTTTACCTATTTTGAAATCAAAGTATGCAAGGCAGTAAGTGAACAAAACATAAATAATCATTTGTCCCCTGAATTAATGTTTCCTTTCCCTAAACTTATCACCATGTTTTTGTGTTGTTTAGGTTTCTGCTCTTGATTTCATGCTCTATCAACATAGAACATAATTTGATGGCAAATGTCCTGTCCTTTGTGTTTGTGGAAAAGTAGCTCAGTAATTAATTACTAAAAGATAATATTGAAAGTAGTTTACAGCTGAGGAACATTCTATTGAAAAAGCCAGACTTTTCCAGGGACCCCCGGTCAAAATGAAACCAAAGTATTTTTAATAATGTCTAAGAAACTATATTTGGACTGTTCTTAGGTCACTTGTTGCCAAAGCTCTGTGCCTTCTGCAGAAACTCAACTCACTGATGAGTTACTTCCCTTTCAGTGTAAAAAAAAAACTAAACTGTGAGTGTTTCCAACTTTATAGGCTGTGTCTTGTTGTGATTTCAGCACAAGCCTGTGTGCTCTTCTCCTTCTCTGTCTGGATTCACATATTCACTTGTTCGTACATGTCAACTAGTCAGCTGTCAGTCACATGGATGATTGAAAGTTTTCTTACATTTAGCTTTTTGAAGGGTTGCAAACAATCTGCTACAAGCAGCTGAACAGTTGTGATGAAAACTTCATTTACGCAGACACTGTAAAATTGAAAACTTCGAATTGTTGGCCTGGAAGTAAACAAAAATGTTTTGTTGTGTTGCAAACCACTTCAAAATAGTTACCTGAACTACCTCAATTATGTTGGTTGTGTGAAGTTGGTCCCATTTTATAAGTTGGTAAAAATTCAAACCACAAGTTTGAGGCTATAACTAAATGATATGAGTTTGCTTTAACAAAGAGCGGGTTGTCCAACTCACATCTACAGGGCTCTTCATTGAGACTTTCAGTTTCCCACATGTGCGACAATCTGTCCTGTTCTGTGTGGAGTTTATCATCATAAAGGAGCGGATTTTTGTTTGAGTATTGTATTAAAAATCTAGCTTTACTGTTACTCGATTGTTCATGAGTTCATTCCTTTTTGGGTCTCTGATTGGTGAGGAGGATGTGGCTCAGTGGTGAGGTCATTGGCCCAATTCCAATTCCTTTCTTAACCCTCAATCTTAGTAGCCCTCAAAACCAAGTGTTCAGGTCTATCTTGACTGAATCTTTACCCTGTGGGGAATTTACGTTTACTTTAACAACACCTGACAGACAGTCAATAAGGAAGCCAATCGCAATAGTTTTTTTATAGACATATTTATTGTGTTGGTGCCTGTATAAGTCCTGTCACAGCATACCATAGTTTATTGAAAGGTAAACACCAGCTATAACTATCGTTACATAACTCTGCTGCTACAGGAGATGACATTAGCCCGGTCATCTTATACCATTATCGGCACAAGCATGTTATATAGGCTGTTATCTTGATAAAATAACTACATTACCACGGAGAAAAATGACCATTTTGTAACGTTAACTAACTTAAACGAAAGCAACATGGCTTGTCCGCACCGGACGCTATTGACAAAAGATCGTAAAATAAAAATAAATGTTCTGCAACAACGAGGTAAATAATCCATAAAATGGGTCCAAACTAAGATAATACAATGGTTTTCGTAATATTTATATCTCCATTAACAAAGAAAATACTATATTTGTAGCTCGCCTTCTCTGCCGCTTTGGACGCCATGTTTATTTACTGAAAATACGCAATGCATTCTGGGTAGCCCTTGCTCCCAAGGCTGGTGTCGGAGAATCTCAGTATTGAGGGAGATACAGCCTCAGTCTTACCCCTCAACTTTAACATTCTGAGAATCAGGACAGCACTTACACTTTGTGGGAGCGCGCATTTTGAGATTGAGGGTTAAGACAGGAATTGGAATTCACCCATTGTTTCCCATTTGGTAGGTCAGAGGATCAAATCCTACTCCTGTTTTTTTTTCTGAATTCTTTGTTTTTATAACTCAAAACTCTAAGTTATATCACATGTTAGTTATCTCAACAAAAAACTTATTAGTTGGTTCAAATGCAGACCACAACTTTTTCCTTGTTACAGTACAGACCCCTTGAACAGAACGGAGCAGTGAAGTGGACAGCCATCTGCTGCATTTGCATGGGCTGAGATAGAGGGCCATGTGGTCCGGACACAGCTCCATCTCTCTGTCCACAGACACCGTCAGTGTGTAATGTCTGCATGGAGACTGTGCTGGAAAGCCACGGGGTTAGAAATGTGGCGACACTCAGAGCCAACAGGTGCTATGGTGAAGATAAAAGTTGGAGGTAAAGTTGTTTCAGTGAATGTGCAGTGTGGCTTTAAAGTTTGCTCAGGCTGCAGCTCCTCCAGACACAAACTAAGTTTCCAAGGATTCTCTGCCAAATGCTGAGTCAAGCTGGGGAATTTTTGCAAAAGCAGAAATAAAGTTTCCCCAGTAAATTGTCTGAAACAGTTCAGAACCAAAAAAGATGAACTTATTTATTACAGAGTTCTCTTTCTTTAAAACAATTCAGAAAACAGAAAAGCACAATGCTGGAAATATTATGTGCATGTGTCAACATCGTGTTGACTTGATTGATTGACGGGATGAGTAGCCCCAATTCCAGATAAGTTGGGGATACTACACAAAATGTTGATTAGAAACTGAATTTTATGGTTGATTTTTTAATGTATTTTATTTCACCCTGGAGTATCATCTTAACCCTGTAAAGCCTGACCCTGTTTATCGTAAATTTTTGTACCACATTTGATAAATTGGGCATTTTTGGCAGCTTTTTTGCATTTTTTTTTTCACAAATATGCATTTACCTAGTGCAGAAAATACTGCTTTAATAAAATGGGTGACAATGTGGATGTTATTTTTACTGAAACCTCTTAGAAATTAGCAGTGTGTTTGCTGAAAAGAGGTGTGTCAATGATTGTACGAGGGCAGACATTTTTAAAATGGGTTAAAATCCTGGTTGCCAAGTCTGCTTATTATAAGCGACTTTGGGCTTGTTTTGCTGGAAAGTCGCTTGGATATATCATAAGTTGTGGGTTGTGTGTTTTTGGGCTTTTCTTAAGTGTTCTAAAGTTGCTTATTTTACTGCCTGCAAGATCCATACCTGATTTTTTTCACAGCTCTCCACAGTGAGAAACTTTCACTTTCTCGTCTCTTTACACTACTCTCACTCACTTTGCTCGTGCATTGTTCTGGAAGTTTAGTAGCCGGCTCCATTTAGCAAAACTCACTGCCTGGTGGTCTGAGATGTGTCTGTACCATATAACTTTAGTGAATCCTGATGATGTCCTACCAGTGCTCATCTACCAACTCCAACCTCACTGAGCAAAGCAAACGCAACCTGGCTCTTCATTTTATTGATATATTCTTAGGTTTGAACAGATCACTGCAGGATAACTGCTACACATGGACACTTGTGGGGATCGTCACATACAGTTCAACCCATGTTTTAGCCTTTAGCTTGTGCTCTATCGCTCTCACGTGTAGCCTTCTTCTGCTCTTCTGTTCCTTTTCTGTCAGATCTCTTGTCTTGTCGTTTTGTCAAGAAGACACTGACTTGCTGTAAATAATTCAAGTCCAGCTGACAAATACCATTTATAAATAACCTGTGTTGGCACTAATAACCTCATTTTAAGCTGTAAATAATAAGCAAGTCTAGTTCCAGGTTCCAAGTCAGGAAGGAAGTAACAGGAGGAATTCACAGTGTCACAGCAGCAGCAACGTGAAAGTGCAAACATGACAAGGGGTGAGATCAAGTGATAACTGCACCAGTAAATGCAATAATTGTCACACATTTAGATCACAGAGGGTACCAGGCAGGATAAACAGACAGTAGTTAAAGTGTAGGCTTTACACTTAACATTTAAAACCTCAACTGTGCTCACAAGTCTGAAATCTACCCATCTACAGCCCATAAAACCAACCCAAATCTAAACTTTCTATTCCATATTATATTTTACTGCTAATGAAAAATGCTACTAAAAGTTACTGAAGCTGTACATTCAGTTTTTATCCCAATATGTGTATATGATGCTCTCACACACCCTACATCAAATGTAATCTCATCTGAAACCGCGGAAAAGCTTCTCGAGTGTGTGAAAAGAATTGTGGGTTATCTGTCGAGCACGAACCACATCATCATTCCCATATAATGCATTCATCAAGCATTCATCAAATCCCACCGGGGAAGCTGCAGATAAATTAACTGTCAATAGGAATCATTAGAGGCACGTTAATGGTAAGCCTCTGAATCACAGCTACCTTCAAAGTGTTCTTAGAGAGAGTCTGAATTACTGCAGAATATTAAACTGAACACAATACAAACCAAATTGAATCCCATGACATGCACCTTGCCGGCTAAACAGATTACTTCCCTCATGTCTCGCCCACCAGCACTTACTGCTGGCATCCTTTGCTACAAGCCACTGAGTAAAGGATCACTCTTGTTTTGAACTTCCCACTGGGACTTCAATAACTGCTATTTATTATGTGGCTGGGGAGACAAGGGACAGTTTTTTCTTCTTCTTTCCTTTTCTTTTCCTCAGTTTCCTCTGTTCTCATTTATCTTGGCTCCTCTCTTGCGGCACCTTTACTCAGTTGTCACGCTTGTTCCAGGCAGCTTTACCCACCCATCACACACCACCTTCTTGTTTTGTTGTTCTCTCTCTCTCTCTCTCTGCCTGTGTCCTGCTCTGGTTCTCCTTCTGAAGTTTTCTTGGCGCCGTGATGAGTAAGATTGAGAGAAGGTCTGCAGGTCTGTGATAGCATCCGGCTCCCCCTCATGTTCCTGACTGCAACAAAAGAACTGCAGTCATGAGCTGGAGAGAGTGGTTGATGCCTCGTGAGTGCTCGTGTGTGCAGGCGTTCCAATGCAACAATGCCTCTTTCTCTGCATGAATAGTTGTGAAAATTCATAAGTTCCTTCATGCTACTGTAATCGCAGTCAATACCTCTGTCCAGATTCCCATTCATAGAGATGCCTGAGCTCTACAATATTATTTCTACATGTCTGATTTGGTCTTAATTTGTGATGAATCTTATCTATCAAACATGTTGATGTCTGATGATGATTGACACGCTGTAAAAGCTAAAATCATTCACTCTTTTATTTTTCACTGCCTATCCTGTTCAGGGTTAGGGATGGGTATTGATAAGATTTTATCAATATCGATGCCCTTATGATTCTTCTTATTGATCTGATTCTCTATTGATTCTCTTATTGATTCTCTTATTGGTTCCTAAAGTAGACTTTTACAGGTTTTCTTTGTCAGCAAAATTTTACAGTGTGTATAAGTCAATGAGTCAATACAACTTAAATTGGTCACTGGATCTGGATTTCTCAGGACATGAAAAAATAAGAATAAGTACAAAAAAAAAAAAACATGCCACATGACATACTGTATTCTTTGTGTGGGTGGGGACTTTTTTTTGGCCAGGCAGTGTATATCTCTTGCATTTTGTTTCCCAGTTCCACCCAAATTCTCAACTGCACAGACTCTGGCTGCACAATGGTGGTCAATTCCAGCTCCATTAAGGAGGTTCTTTTGGCTACAAAACTATACAACATTAAAAGCAGAGCCTCACTGTCCATTCCATATACAATTTATGATCAGCACAGCCTGTAGTTTTTCTAATAGTTGTGAACATGTGTGTGGTGCTGTTGTAGCACCCTCGAATGACACACTTTTTTCTCAATGTCAGGAAAAATAATATCTGTATTTTAGATAATCCAGTTGGAATTCATGTACACATTTAAGCATGCTTTGGAGAGGTGCTTTTAGGATGCAGAAGTTTTAGTACAGCATGGTTCAGAGGACCAGTGTGACCCCACCCAAAGCACCCTGCTATGTCTGTAAGCCTGTGGGTGTGATGTTTTTACTGTCGTCCTCTGTTGTGCAGTCTTATAGCTGCCATTTGAAAGACTTTGCCCAGTGGTGGTCTGTCCGCTGTCTGCCATGTAGCTTTGCATACCCAACCCTCCTTTGAATCGTTGGTACATTTGATGGGCAAACACTTGCACACGACACAGACGACAATGCTTCCTGTTCTAGGTGCAAATTATGTTTCCCCAGGCGGCTATAACTGGTCATATTATTATTATAATTGTTATTTTTTTTCTTTAATTCATATCATCATCATGCTGAGGGTGTCAATTTTGGTTTTCAAATTTGTAAAGCATTTGATCTCTGCTTCACAGTTGACTAATGTGTAGTAAACTTGTTCAGTCAGAGCAGTTGTAACACAACTTGTGTTTCACTTAATTAAAAGGAGCCACATACTAACTGTGAGCGTGCATAACTGTGCAAATTCTGATGCACATTACATTTCTATCCATCCATTATACTCTTTTTGTAGACTCTGTTGTATTAAAGTTTGGATTTAGTTCAATTTAGTTTTTGCGATTTCAGTTTAATTTACATCTTACTCAATTTTCTTTTAGTTGTTAATTTCAAGATTCAATGAATTTCCCAACTGAGAATCAACTTATCTTATGTCATAGTTGTTCTCCGGTACAAATTCAGCACTCAGCGATGTTTACTTGCTGTAAAGTTCACCAGTATTAATTTTTAGTGCATGATTTGAACTTAATGAGGAATAACAGCAACAAAAATTAACTGTGCTTCACTGCGTCTACTCACCTCGTATCCAACATGCTGTAGGCACTGAGATGCTCACTTCCTCACCTGAGGGCCATTTTCAAGGTAAAACACCTTAACACAGCTTGGCACTGCCTGTGTTTAATGCAGGTTTATTGATCACAAGGGTGTAGCCATGTTTTTTTTTTTATTAGAGATGACCAAAAATGTATTAAAAGTGAGTCTAAAGCACAATATTCTGTGATAGAACATGAAACCATTCCAGGAAACAATCATGCGTTGGTCTACAAAATCCCAGCTCCTGTAGTTTTCCTAAATAAATCATGCTGATTGTGACGCCAATCATCGTAGCTTCTCCTTTCACCTTTGATGCATACATTTGTGTGTGTGGGTGTATATCTGTGTAAGTGTAAACTCAGCAGTTCAGCCACATGTTCTGCTCACAGGGCAACTTCCTGCTTTGTAAGGTTCTGCCTCACTGATGAAAAGAAGAGAAATGAAACACTCACACCCTCTGACATCAAAATACAACCACTCACTGCAGCACCATCAGCATTAGCAACAGGAACCCATCTCTCACCCTCTTGTTTCTCTGACTGTCTGTCTTTATCTTCAGGGACCTGTGAAGCAGGCCTGTGGGAATGGCTCTTTACTGCAGAGACTGATGTGACAAGCTGCAGAGCAGGAGTGTGACCTGCTAAATTTCCAAGCTGCCTGAGGCGATACTCACTGCAAAAAAAAGTTTGAAAGAAAAGAAAGGTGCAGCGGTTTATTAGGAGATAAGATGCAGTGTAGTGAGGGCAGCTGCCTGGATCACACGTTGAAGTGATCAGAAAATTGAGTCGTAAAAGGTTCTTTTGGGCAAACTCTTGGTCTCAGTGGTCGTGCTATTATAACAGACCTGGCTGCAATATTTCATGAGAATTTCAGTAAAACCTCTGAGATCTCAAAACAATAACAGCGAATGCATTTACACAGAGAAATTTTCGAGTTATTTTTTTTTAAACATTATAGTCAGACGGCCGTTCCGGTCCTCGAAAATATTCCTCCAAGGAAGAAAATATTTCCCCTTAATAGGTAGGAGGCCCCACTGCATAAATGAATCCCCTTTATTCCTCTCTAATGCATGAAAAAAATAGGTCACAGGGGAAATGGAAGAAACTTAATAGAGACCTTTACAGCTGATGGCAGAAGTCGTATTGGTTAGTGTAGATATAAAGCCTCCCTTGAGGAATGCCCAAATTACCGCCTATGCCTTAAAAGCATATCCCATCAAAGCCTTTCGCTACTAAAGATGTAGAAATGTCAAGCTTTGCAAAGTATAGGAAGCACATGGGGGTGAAAAAAAAAAAAAGAGTGGCTCAAGTGTTAGTGTGCCTGTGCCAGTGTGTGTAAAGCAGTGAGGGTCTTTATAGCAACTTTGCCTCTTCCTTCCTTTCGCCTCCCTCTGCACTTTCTCTGCACTGCCTGGAGGATACAGCTCCGTGCTCTTGTTCCTTTGTGCTCTCATGCTTTTCTTTCCTGGCTCATTCTCTTTCATCTTCTCCTGGACCCTGTTTCCCTCCTCCCTCCCTCTCCTAACACCTTCTCTGCTCTCTCTTCCTCGCAACTGAGGGAACACACACATATACACACGCACGCACACACAAGCACAAATGCATACTTAGGATGCAAATATCCATCCAACATTATGTCTTTGTTGGAGGGAGCGTAGCTGGCCGGCATACCAAAGTAGGGGGGGGGGGCACCTGTGAGGCCGGATCCAAGCAGCAGGAAGGAAGTGATTGCTGCTGCTGCTGAGTCCTTCTTCAGAAAAGATGGTTTTGCTCACAAAAGCAGAAGCACGTGTGCGTCTGATTGACCTTGCTGAGGCCTCCACGTTCTCTCTGTTAGGTTAGGAATACAGTTTTCATGAAGGAGGTTTTCATTCATCCATCACACATACAGACACTTTGTTTGCACTCCACATGCTTATGTCAGAAGTGGTGAAAGGTGGTTCTCACATTTGTCAGCCGTGCTTCCTACTCTACAGGTGTTATTTCACACGTGCACTCACACTTTCTCAGTCTACTTGGAACAGCTATTGGCAACTGAAACAGCAAATGATTGATTAATTGAATTTTAGCAAAACGGGAATGAGATTCTCTTGATTTAGATTTGTGCTCAATGCTGATAATAATCAGATCTGTAGGCAGCAGCACCCGATGTTTGATTTGAATTTCTAATCACTGACAGTCTTAATTTAGCCCTTTTTATATAGTTTCACATTAATTAACACTCATTTCTTTTTGCTTTCATAGATCATAATCATCACACTCAACTGCTTGTTGACGTAAATATATTATCAGCCAATCACATGGCAGCAACTCAATGCAGTTAGACACACAACTGAGGCAACTTCTCACATAGGCTCAAGATTTCAATTTAAGTTAAAACTCTGTGTTCAAACTTTAAACCCCCAGAGACTACTGTTGAAAATTAGCAAACTTGGCTAAACCGGCATATTTACAGGAATGTTTATTTATGTGCATTGTCTCTGTATATTTACACCAATAATCTAAACAAAGTGAAACAAAGATATTCAAAAACAAATAAAGCACATTTCAAAAAGCAAAGGCTAAATTAAGTATGTTTACTGCATTAGACTGGTACTTTCCTGAGAAATTTACAAGTTCACCAGCTGTACATTCAGGCAAAAATCAGCCTGATTTGTTACAATGACCCTAAATGTGATGATTTAAAAAAAAAAAAAAGAAAAGAAAAGTAACCAAATAAAAAATGTAATAACTGGTCATAATGTCACAAATGCTGAGCCCACAACATGTTTAGTTTAAGACAGTTTGGGTTTTATTATTATTATCATTATCATTATTATTATTACATTTCATGCCCAATACTCGTGTCACATTTTTATCGAGTTTTTTTTTTTTTTTTTTACACTTTGAGTTACTGTTACATATTGGGCTCTAACAAGTCAAAACACAATGGTTAGTTTCACACCAGTGAGTCAGTTTTTACCTACAGTTAAATGAAATATGACTTTTCCCATCGACCAATGGGTTTATTCTGCACCAAAAATGACCATGAACAATTGTAAGTACACTGATCATTCTTTACCCAATGTACATCCCAAATACAGCCACATGTCAATATATCTGGGTGATGATATTCTTGTAATGTCTTTATTACTAAACATGACTTGAAGTTTAGTTGAGAACAACTGACCTCATATTATTTTTCTCAAAAGATTTCTTATATATCAAGAACAAAAAAGGAATCAGGAAATCTATAATAATAATAGACACTTGAAGCAGAGATTGACTTCTTTCTTGTCTAAACTATTTGAAGATTAAATGTGACTACTATATAATCAGCTCAGCAGACAATGTGATGGATTTACACCTTTGTCTCATCTTTTACAGGTAATAATATATTACCTGACATGTTCCAACATCACATACTGACACATCTGTTATTCATTATTAATGAATGAATGATTCAAATCAGAAGTTTTCACTTCACTTCCTTCACTTTGAGCAACCAAGGAAACACCAACTGTTAAATGTCGCAAATATCAAACACTATTTGGGTGATTTATTGGATTATCAACTCATTGATAATGAAGTTTCACACTTGTGTTTTGTATGAACATCTAATTTCTTCAAAAGCAACAAATTGCCTCAGGTTTGTGATGAAAATGTTGATAACTCCACAGTTATGCCAAGCACTGTTTAATTTTTTTCATTGTTTTATTCATACTCAAAACATGGTCTCTTGTTGTAATTCTGTAGCTTCTTGTGGTAATTCCCTTGGATGTATTTTTACAGATAACAATTTTAATACATTTCATTTCAACCGGACACTGGAAGAAATCTGCCACACTTTTAAAATCAATATTTTTGCCTTAGGTCGATCAAAGTTCTTTTTTTTTTTTCATCATAAAATAAAACCTTCTTACTCCTTACAGTGTCCCATGATTGGTGCTGTCTCTCAAAAGCAAAATGTGCAGATTTTGTGGCGTTGAAGGAGACGAGGCCTTAGAAGACATTTTTATGTTACGTGAACTGTTGTTTTCAATGAATTGCTCACTAAGTTCTTCTTATTTTCTTTTTGTTTCACTCTTATTTCTTCTTTTTACATTTTGAAACCATACCTTCAACCTTTTTTAAGATCCAACAGCACAAAATGTAAACTTTTTCAACCGGTCTTGATCTTGATAGCACGAAAAATGTCATTTCTTATTCATGTTTTATTTATAAATTAAATCTGTGTAGGGAAATAATGAAATCCCTGATAATCAAAGAGATTGGTGAGCCCTTTAGGTATGCAAAGATCAAGGTTCAGCTCTATAAGAAACTTCCCTCTTTTCCTCCAAAGCATAGACTACATCTCTACAACAAGAACATCTCAGTCCAAACATCTTTTGACTTTTTGTATCTGCTTTGTTGCAAGTCCTTGCATACAAGAAAGATAAGCATATAAACTTATCTTTGCCATGCTTTAGGCTAATTTTGTTATATGATGATGTTGCCTTATATGGCATCATCTTTGTGATTTTGCCTTTTTATTTTCCTTACTGTTCCTACTGTTCTTGCAGTGTAGTACAGTTTCTGTTACTTCTTCCCTGTACATCACTGACCTGATTTACATAATCTTCATCAGACTTGAGCTTGCAGTGAAAGCTCAGATAACAAAGAGCTATAGGAAGTTCTTTGAAGAGTCAGGAGTTCCTGTTGCCTTTGGCTGAAAGTAACTATGGTTTGATCTCTATTCCATATGCTGCCTAGAAGCAAGGCTTATGATTGGTCCACTGAGCCCAACCTATTATAGTGTGTCACCGATTAAACGACATCGACCATTATGAAGCCGATGTATTAAAAAAAAAAAAAAAAAAAATCCCTGTGAATATCGTGTGGTTCCTGCTCCTGTGTGTCTGTGTCAGGCTGCATGCTGCACTCTGCAAATGATAAATGCTACTGTTAATTCACATCCACCATTACCTAATATAAGACTATAATTTGGTGTTCTAATGTCATGTAAGATCCTTTTTTGCTAAATAAACAGAGATAAATGCTCCTGCCAATACACGTCCACTCTTTTCTAATGAAAGGCGATAATACGGTGTTTTAACATTGCTGTTGTGTTGTTGGTATTATCACAATATGTGTTTAAGCACAGTTTATATCCTGTGCATCAATGGTCTTATTTCATGTATCAGCAGATATGTGTGATATCGGCCAATATATTGGATATTGGCTTTCTTTTGCCACCAGGGTAGGCATCGGCATCGCCCCCAAAAATCCCATATCGGTTGGGCTCTACTTATGATACATTCTACATCCAGTCAGCAGAGGGAGCTCTACAGTTTTTGGCTTCATATTTAGTGATGACTTTTAACAAATAGGGCTCTCATTTCCTGATATTCCCAAGCTTGTGAGTGTCTTCCACACAGACTTTGCTGGGAAACTCTTACACCAGGGATGTCCAAACTAAGCCCTGGGGGGCAATTTTGGCCCGCCATCTATTATCAAGCGGCCCCAGCTTTCATTTTAATATGTACGAATTTTGTAACTTAAATTAATCATGTTCTAATTGTTAACATTTACAGTTTCAGTCAAGAGCTTGACAAAAAAATCTAAATATATCAGGTAACATTTCACAAGAATTTTGGACTTTGCATTGGCCACTTCAAAACAAAACAAAAAAAACATGAGAGGACAAAAGACTGAATTAAAGTTATGAACTGGTGAAGAAAAGACAAAGTTGATGCATAACATGGTTCAGAATGTAGGATCAGAAATATTTGGGGTTGAAAATGTTCTTACAACTGTCTAATAAACAAACGTGATAAATTCCAGATCCTGAACCTGCCATACAAACAACATTTTTCCAAGGTTTGGCTTCGTCTCATAGATCTACAGTAATAACACTAGGATGTTTGACTAAACTTGGGGACAGTTTTTTCTTTTAGTTGTTTGTTTGTTTTTAACAGAAACAAACAAAGCATTCATTTATTACTGTCACTGTTAATAAACATGTCAGTATGAGCTGTCGGCCCTGTGTCATTTTCACAGTATGCGATATAGCCCTTTAGGATAAAAGTTTGGACACCTCTGTCTTACACCAAACCTCCACTAGGAATAGCCAAGTCTGCCACGCACACAAAAAGCACTAGTCATAGATTACACATTACATGTAGGATAATACAGATGCATTTGTTGTAAATTAGGGGCTTTTAACAATAACTACCAGATGTCAAACATGACTGCGCTTTCACTCATCTCTACTACTTAGCTTCACGCCTTCAGTAATCTCCAGAGCATGATCCACCAGGCTGCAACCATTTGTTCGCTCCTGGTTTTAATCACAGCTTCCCAGCCAGGAGGTTGAATTAAAGGTGATCCCTTGTCAGACCTTGATCACAGCAGTGATGAAATGACTGAAGCTGCTTGACACAGCAGCTATGTAGTTTGTCTTTGTCTCCCATCACAAACAGGGTGTTAAAAGAGGCCTCACTAGTGCGTTGTTGGCAGTCAGCACGCCAGATGGGCTTATAATGCTGATTATGTTTGTGTGTGTGTGTGTATGTGTGTGAATGTGTGTAACAGAGAGATATTTTCTCTCAGCCCTGTGTCACTGTGTCTGTATATCTGGGTCTGGAGAAGACTCACACTCTCACATGAGCCTGTACACTCAGCTGAGTATTACAATCAGCGGGAGCAGCAAACACAGGCAGAGAACATCTGCAGGGCAGCAGAAAGCCAAATCCCCTCCGCTGGGAGACACTGACCATGGACTCACCGGCATATGGATGGGCCAAGAGCTTTCCAACAAGGCCAAATAATGATTGATGGTAGCAGTTGCTTGTACACCACAATCTGTGCATATTCAATTCACAGGGGGACTCTACAGCAGCCAAATGAGCAAATAAAGCATGATTTCATTGTCAATGACGATCAAATTATCCTGCTAGTCTAATTTGGACCAGGCTGTGCATAGTTAGAGGATTCTATTTAGCTGGATATGCCTCTGGGAAGGAAGGGAACGGTAATGAAAAGGAGGATGTGTCATGTGTGTCACTGAAACTTTGAACCCAAAAATGTGAGGCATCTATTTGGAAAGTGCTGAAGGTTAAAAAGAAGAAAATGTTGGATGATAGACATACTGATATTTTAATCTATGAAGACAAGTTTTCATTGATCTGGCTCAAGGGAACTAACACAAAATTTGTCACACATTTGAACTCATTGCTGACCCAAAAATATGTAATTGTGACTCAACATAAACCACTTAATGAAAGAAGTTATATCACCTGATTCAATTGAGTGACTGATAATTGGAAGTTTGAAACAATTTTGATAACTCAGTGACATGTCTACACTGATGAATATGGACCAATATGGGATTTTCTTTTAACATATTTTTTTTTTTTTTCCCAAAACAGTTTTTCTATCAAAACCTCTCTTCATTTCTGCTGCAACTTTAAAAGCTCTCCAACTGCTGTATGGCTCAGTTGAAATGTATAAACATGTCTTGATTTTCCCCCTGTGAAATTATTCATTGATAAAACACTACACACGTGCTTGATTTACTCTCACAGATATGTGATGTGTTATTTGGTTTGACGTATTTCTTGCTCAGTGGGGAAGGGGCTATGCTAGTTAGGTGTAATCTGGTGCTCTCAAAGTGTAGATTCAAATACACTTGTACATATTCTGATTAGGCGTCTTACTGGCATCCTGTAATAATTCAATCTAACCAGAAGCAGCAGCTTTTATGGTGTTTATATGTTGTCAGGTGGGAATTAAGTCTGACAACAAAGCTGTTGAGATGAATCATGTGATCAGGTGAGTTTGACAGTCTGCTCATTTCCTCAGCTGTATAGTTGTCTGTTTGGATGTCTTAATCCCTGCAGACACATGTAACAGCAGGTCTGTTATGTCTGCTCCATCTGCAGCATTTAATGTAATGCGAGTATTATAATCATGGCATAATTTTACAAGAGTCATCTCATGCGATGACATTGTGACTCTACTGTGAGTCAATGGAAGCAGGTAAACCACCTCAGTTAACCTCTCAGGCTCTAGATTCTTTCATTTTCCTTTTACTTTAATCATCTAGAATGACAGGGGTGTGTCTTCACAGCACATGTTTGGCGTAATAATACCATGATCTAATTTAAAGAGGTTTTATTTTTGTGTTACTGTTAGTTCAAGGGGTCAAATCTTTGTTCTGGGGGGACGTGTATGGAAGAATTGTTTAATGAGTCATTTGGAACAAGGGATGGGTATCAATAGCTGGTGTCTGTTAAGAATTGAACAGAAGTGGTTCAATCCATCAACATTAGCCTCGATGCTTAAAAGTTTCCTTATTGATTCTTGATATTTAGCCGAAGCAGTCGGATTTATGCCAACAATTTCTACTTATTTTTATTTGTTGCATCTAGAGATATCTAAATTCAGAGACCAATTTTATATTATTTACTTGTAAACTTAATAAAATGTTGTTGACAGAAAATTCACAGGAGCAATGTTAAAGGGAATCAATAAGGGCATGGTATTGATCAAATTGTGTCAATATCCATCCTTAATTGGGACATCTCTGCCAAATAATGTCAGACAGGTGGCTACTTTGTCAACATCCACTTACTGATTTTTTTTTTTTTTTGTAACACTATGAAGTACTTTTTAAATGACTCCAAACACAAGGCACTGTAAAATATTGAATACAAAGAGGAACAGAATAGATTCTTTGCGAACTAAGCTTCATGCTAATGTTGATGGTAAATTTCATAATGGGCTCATGCAATTAACATTGTAAGTATGTTTTGATTTGAATTAACTGGTTGGAGCCTTCACAGTCACACACACACACAGAAAAAAAAAAATCTACCCATCAATACTTACAGGGATATGTTTCCTGCAGTAATGAGCTTCCTGTGACATCACCCATTTGTTCCTGAACAGAGTAATGAAGCCAATCGTTGGCATTCGGCCATTTTGGAATCATCGACCCAAGAGGTGGACTTTGAGCCTCCTTACTAACAGTAACTAACTAACATCGGGCCCCAGACCTCTTAGTCACATGATCTTAGCTGAGCCCCTGATTGGACAAACTCATGATCTTAAAGGGAACCCCGACAGTAAGGACTAACAGGCATGAATATGCTTCAATGTTTGTCTCAAACTAGAATTTGTTGTCAAAAGACATAACAAATTGTTTTATATTTTAAAAGAATACAGTTTAAAACACAGTTTCTATCCTTCGGGCGCAGCCATTGTTTTACTGCCGCAATGCATTCTGGGTTGATGACGTAGATGTGTGCTGAGCATCTGGATTTGGCCGTTTACTCACTACTAGTCGCCGTAAGTCAGTAGGTGTCAGGAGGGAAAAAAACATAATAATGCCACATGTGGCTGCTTTTGGGTGCACTTTTCAGTCCAAAGGAAACAAGGAGACTGATGTTAGTCTGCACAGCTTCCCAAAAGACAAGAAAAGAAGGAAGTTGTGGGAAATCACTTGTGGGCGTAAAACAACTTCCGATGGACCCACAGCTATGTTCTCACCACTTCTCCCCAGAAGCATTTGCTGCATTTAGCCGGCCCATGCTGATGAAAGAGCTGACAGGTGTGGGTCATTATAAACGGAGACTAAAGCCAAATGCTGTGCCGACTATTTTCCAACACAAACCCACAAAACTTCCTCTGGAAACCACTGAAGTCCGCTCCAGGACTTATATGATCCTGTATGAGATCCAGCCCGGTGCAACCATATGACATCACTACCCAGACGTTATTGCAGCGTAAAGAACAATGGCGGCCTACAGGTGAAAATATTTTTTCAAATTTTATACAAACTAAGATATTTTGAGAGATTTTATTATTGTTCTTATGTAGCTGATAAAAACACTGATCATTTAGGAAAATGACGTTCTGGTAGCCAGGGTTCCTTTTAATGACCTCTAAATTGCCAGGTTCGAAGAAATTCACATCCAGTGTAGAGTGCAGATGGAGAAATAAGCCATTCAGGTCCAAGTTGTTTTTTCACCAGATTTACGTTTTGATGCTGTGAAACTCATTTTGTTTTTTTTTCTTTTTTTCTTTTTTGGCTCATTGTGTATGTGACTGAATGTTTGTGTGTTTCTTACTGTCTGTGCTATGGAAGTCAGACATAGTTAAAAACATTTAAACTGAAATGTTATGTGACAGCTAAACGGAAAAAATAATTTCCCATAAAGGGCAGCACATTATTTGTTGGCTTTATAATACAGTAAATGCAGTAGTTATTGGTGAATGCCATTGCAGATAACATAGCCAACTATTGGACCCCAGCATATCCAGACTGTAGAGACTTGTCTTCGAATATAAAGTATGTGCCAAAACTTGTACAATGAGTTTTTTTAACTCATCTACTATTTCCTGTGTTATCCACTATTTGACAGATCCAATTAGTACAAGAGTAGATTCGGTTCGAATCCCCCTATAGCCTGTTTCCATCAATTACTCCAGTTTGGTTAGGTGAGGTTTGGAACAACAGGTTTGGTTTCTCTCTTCTTACTTTTGATTCCACATAAACTTTACCTTTCAAAATTAAAGCAGCATGTTGGCTCTGTGATGGATCCAGAGTAGTTTTTTGTGATTTTGGCATGTACATCAACAGATGAGTCCACTCATTCTGCTGTTGTGTGAGTGAGTCTGCCATGCATGTGAGGCACTTGAAATCTAAAGACTACAAGGCAACATTTTTTCCTTAAACATTCAGGATTCTCAGTGTTCAGTACTTTAGAAATGCTTTTCAAAGGAAAATACAGATTTTTTCTTTCTAAGAGACACTCCTTCTTTGATACAAACAAGGCTTTTATGCACATGCTGTACCCATAATTAACTTGTAATAGAAGTACTATGTGTGGTGCATTTTGTAGTGTCTATAGTAAATGTTTTCCCACCCATCTATCTTCTCTCCCCTCTTTCTGCTCAGCTGCTGTTTTGTTAAGCACCTGTTTTTATAAACACGACTGCCGCCTGATAAGACATGATTGTAACGCTGAAAAGCATTCACTGATATGAATAAAACCATCCATAAAACAGAGGCAGATTTAATCAGGGTGAATAAATTTTCGGATCAAATAAAAACAGGTTGGTAGAGATACAACCCCTCCCTCTAACAGATTGCTGGGGTCTTGCTGTAAGTTTGGTGTTGGATATGTATGCTCGCACCTCAACAGAAGTGTGCCAGATAGGTGGGATGTTAGTGATTGGTGATTTTGGTGCCTTTGTGGAAACGCCAACTGTCGCAAAACATATTCAATTGGACCGCTTGGCAGAAACGCAGCCTTGGCAAAACAAGCGTGTTTGCAGATTTGGGATGAGTGTTTGTCGGAGAATTCGCATCTGACTGACCAATCAGAGGGTTGGTCAAAAACAGATTGTGCCTGTCTATATGAGGAGCCAATCTGATGATGCAATACACATGTGTTACCAGTATGCCAGACGTAACCCAGGGAGCCAGCACTGGGAGCTTGTACAACCAAATGTGTATTCATTATGGTTCCTGAAAAAGAAAAATGCTGCAGGGTAGGGAGCTCAAATCTAAAAGAAATCCACATAAGTATTCAAAACAAACACAGTACACTTTCTTTACACCCTGCACTGTATCCCCTACTGACGTCTCACTACTGAAGGAAGCACATATATTTCTTATAGTGTCCGTTCTGCTCCCCAGCTGCATCAGAAATGTAGACATCTGTATGTGAAATATGTCTATAGAACAACTGTGTCCACTGGCATCAGCACTGCCCTCACAGTGAGGCTTTGTGCTGAAAAACAATCAGGCTCATGTTCATGTGTACTAAATAGATGCTTCTTCTTCTTCATTCTGAACTCCAGTCTCTGGGTGGCTCAGTTACCCACTCGCTAAAGTATTCACTCACGCACATGCACACATCCTTTGTTGAATCTATTTCCAGCGGTGACAGCCTCCCTGCCTGAGAGGAAGTTATTGTCTCCATATCTGAAGAGAGTGAGTGTATGTATTGTACCCATGTTAGCGTGTGTCCTTTTCATAATGAAATCCAAAGACTTCTTTGTCAATCGCTGTACGAGGATTTCCCAAAAGATCCGCTTGAAGCTGGCGTGTTTGTTTATAGCTGCTTTGCACCTCCAAATCCTCTCCATAATGCACACACATTCACTCTCTCACACACATATTCACACCCACACACTCAGTTCTGCATGGTCCAATTTATTGTAGTTGATTTGACAGTGTTTACATACTGACGCCTGTGTAATATAATTAGACTCACAGGCTTCCTGAGCGGATGTGTAATGAACTTCTCCTGCAGGAGCTGCAACGTGACATCTAATACCTTGTTATCTTGTAAATAATGATATAAGTGTGATAAATGTGATGAAGTCAGGATTAGTTTTGTATGTGTTGTGTGATAGCAGATGTGGTAACGTACAGTAGGTGATTTTAACCATCTCCAATGTTAATCAGTGGTGAGGTGTTAAAGTCTCAGGCTGTTCACACATATTTTTTTCTGATACTTCTGCCCTTCTTTCTGTGCTTCTTGGATTGGAATCAACACTGATCAGAAGGAAATATCACTTGAATCTTTTAAGGGTTTGGGCTCCAAACTTGTCAGATCAGATTGAAAGATGATAAGATTTTCAGAACCAAACCTCATTAGATCTGAGTGATCTTGGACCAAAGTGTTATATACAGATATGATGATATTCTACATTTCCTGATTGCATCTTTGAAAAAGTCATCTGACACATGACCAGAGATCTCACTTTTGACTTGCATGACAGAAATAGACTCAAATTGCAATAACATTGGTATCAAGGGAGGGTTGTTTCATGTAGAGTTGCCACAATTGTCGACTATCTCTGAGCATTTTTTTTTTTTGAAAGACCTACTTTGCTGGGAAACCAATGTGGTCAGCCAAACACTTTGAAGTTTTCAAAGTGTCTGCTTTTCCATCCCCAAGGTGATGTTGCATATCTCCTGCCACAGAGGAGTTAGTGATAAGCAGATTAGTGATGAAAGTGACCCTCTAATCTCATGCCATAAATATTTACAAAACCTTTACTCCAAAATAGTATTCTGATCATGAACAGTTATCAGTTATATCAGTTATTGTCATAGAATATGAAAACAGTGAACTTACTATTGTTATGATATGATTAAGGAAAAGTTGAAGTACCGTTTTATTTCTATTTTTTGATAAGGTTAGATTCTTGTCAGTGGTGAGTGAATCAGCCACAAGGGAAACCATTCAGTTGGCCAATTTGTTGGAAAAGCAGCCGGAGAACAAAGATGGAAGCAGGGCCATCAATCACAGCAGACAGGGTCAACTCTTCCATGAACTTTTTCAACTTCAACTTCAACTTTATTTATAACTTTATGCACTTTAAAATAAAATGTGGGACAAAGAGCTGTTTAAAAAAGCTTTATCTCATACAATAAATAATAGAAATAACAGTAATAAAGAAACAATAAGAACAACAAAAAAGTAAAAGCCAACACCTTAAAATTAGTCAAAATCCAGGCAGAAAATCTGTTTTGAGGGAGGATTTATGCCTTTTTGAAAAATTTCCAGTACCTAACTTTGCTGTCCCAAAGGCACAAAGAAAGTTTAATATTCTATTTTGTTTCACATTCACTCTATTTTCGATTTAATTACTTTTTTAAGTTTAATTTGATGGAGGAGAAAAAAAGCAAACAAACTTTGAGGCAAATTACACTGGGGAATACAGCAAAATTCCACTGACTGAATTTTGCTTATCTGGAGGGTAAGCTGTGGAGGAAAAAAAACTTGACATGCTAGAAAAAAACTGACTGCAATTTTGGAATCAGCATGCCAATTTTAGTTTTAATCAGCATAAACATCTAACTCAACAGAATTTTTTTGTTTTTGTTTTTGTGTTTTTAAATTGTTCCCTAGTGTTATGATGGCAATAAGAACCAACTAAAAAGACAGTTTTGGAAGAATATGTATAATTTATATATTTTTATTCGATATAATTTGACTTTTTTATTATTATTTTCATGGGTTGGTCTCTTTTCCCTTGTTTACATTACGGACACATGGTTTTTGACAGACTGTAGTCAGAAAATAGAGGAAGCTCACAATCATTTGCCTTGTGATGATGTAGAGCTCTCTCCTGGTACTCCGGCTTCCTCCCACAGACCAAAAACATGCCCATGTTAGGTTAATTGATTACTCTAAATTGCCCGTAGGTGTGAGTGTGTGCGTGAATGGTTGTTTGCTACATGTCAGCCCTGTGATTGACTGGCAACCAATCCAGGGTGTACTCCGCCTCTCGCCCAATGACAGCTGGGATAGGCTCCAGCCACCTGCGACCCTGAATAGCAGGATAGACGGTTAAGAAAATGGATGGTGTAGAGCTAAACAGCACATTTATATTTAGGAGAGAACATTTTTGAGTTCAGCAATAAAATAAAGGAGACAATCCAAGTCTCAAACCAGCAATGCTTGCTGTCATTGGTTTTACAAGTTTGTATGGCTCTTCACTTTTATGCATCTGGGTACTTCCAAAATGTGTGTGGTGAACTGTTGGAGTTTGTAAAAAAAAAAAAATGTTTGTGGAGTTATTCACCAAGTTATTGCAGTGCCTGTTCCTTGAAGCAGCTTTCATATATTGCTGATTTGAGTTTTGAGGTCTTCAACTGTGTGCTCAGATACACTGCTTACATTTAGGGTTACATTACATGACATACTCTGTTCAAGATCTTCAGCTAAACTTTTCCTTTCTCTGTTTGTCATCTGATTGACCTGCTGTTTGGTCATTCTGTGTTCTTGTAACATACTGCTCACCAAATGTATAACTGTTGATGTGTAGTAGGCACACACATAGTGCATTTGTTGGATTGAAGGTTCTTCTGAATATACTGTTCTGCCCCTGCTTGACTTCCATGGTGCAGTGACTTCATTGGACGATTATTTGCAGTTGTGCATGTGAATAACTCTACAGCAAAACTATAATGGGGGAAATTTACTGCATCTGTCTGAGTTGCATTTTGTTGCAGTGTATGTTGACTGTGTTTGTCCGCCAAGCTAAAGGGCTGACAGACAGTTGGTGTCATGAGATTGAGGACTTCCTGTGCTTCCCACTCCATAGTTATGTCTCTGTTCATTCATTCATCACATGTTGGTCTGTAAAACCTTTAACCTGTTGACTCCTAGCGTGTCTCCGCTCATTGTCTGTTTATTGCCATAGTCAAGCTAAATATGGTCTAATCTTGGCACTGTTTATTTTATTTTGAAAGTCACCTGCTCTTTTCGATGGTTTCTGGACACTACTTCTTGTCCTGCTCGATCTTCCCTGTGCTGAGTTTATGCATCACAGCTGTGTCATCCAGCAGAAATAGGATTGTTGTCTATCACTTGCGTCTTGCCAGCGTCGGCGCGCAGCGGGAATGCAACTGAGCAGATGTGAGTTGACACATTAGCTGGGTTTCCATTACAGCTTTTCACAAAATAAAAGCGATATTCCTAAAATTTTGACAAAGTATATTTGCGCTTTGATCGTGTTTCCGTTGAAGGTTGTTCTAGGCAGGAGCGCCGTAACTCTCGTTAAATATCATCCCGCGAGATTTCACTGCTCCCTCATTTCAGTTTCTATCTCCTTATAACTCTGCATTCCTCTGTTGTTTGCTGTCTGGTATGGCTGTTATGTTTGTCTCGAAAATAATTGCGAGAAAAGTCTCTGTCTCCTCCTCTGTCCAAACGTAGCGCTCCATGTTTACTCACAGAGAAGTGATGATGTGACCAGGTACGTCACGTACTGTGACGTATAATTGTGGAAAAAGCGTTTCCATTGGGCTTTTGCAATATATTTGAATGTTGAAGCGTCTGAAAAACCATCTCATGAAAGCGTAAAACTTTTTAGCGATATTTTAGTGCTTTTTCGAAATTCAGGTGTTTCCATTACCAGTTTGTTATCGCGCTATTTAAATTTTTCTCATATCCAAGGGTAATGGAAACACACCTATTGACTCTGGATTATTCCTATTTAATTTTTTTTGCCATGATGCAGTGGTGATGGAACACGGACGGGTGCAGTATAGTTTAGCCAGAACAGCGAATTAAAACTAATGGCTCCATGTGTTTAATGACTGGACGTGCATGGGGGCCCAGTTGTGTAGAAAGGAAAAATAAATAAGTAAATAGAAGAATTAAAAGAAAGATGCAGGATGGATGTTTGAAATTATGAAGCTGACATTCTAGATGTAGTGACTGAGGACTGCCATGTCAGAGAAATGCTCAGGAGAATGAGAGAGAAGAGTAGGAAAAAGTGACTGTGTAAATGAACATGATGAGCATTTAGAAAGAGAAGGCTGCAGTCACTTGCAACAGTCACAACGGGAAAACAGCCAAGTGGAAGGAGCCTGCTGCCCGGGCTGAGTGAAACTCCAAGTCAGAACAGGAGGGGATAGGGGCTGAAATTAGTCTTTGTGATCCAGGGTGGTCCCTGGGCATGGCATAAACCAAAAAAAAAAAACATTATCAGTTTTACATATATTACCGTATTTCATGGTGGTCACATCACACACCTGCTGGGACAGAATAAGTATCTTCTAAGTTTGTCTGGACACATGACCCCTGGTTTTCTGTGGAATTTTCAGCACTGTGACATATATCTGACTGAATTAGTTTTAATGCGTATATCATTTAAACAGTGTAGCTTTTGTTCTGTGATGAAGTCTGTCCAAACACTTTCACATTGAAAATGTAAATGTACAAAATCTGAAACCATCATCAGTAATCAATGCCAGTGTTGGGTCTCTCACCACAACAGATTAAAAGTTTTAAGTCTACAACATACTCTCTCGACAGTTCTGTCATTTGCATTATTTATGCAAATGTTGATATTGCCAGTAATGACAAATTAGTCAAAATATGCTGCAATTACAGCCAGAAGCTCAGTAAAACTGTCAACAAAATATGTAGGAGACTTTAAAGCTGTATAAATTGTTAACAGCAGGATACCTGGAGCGCCTTTCAACATGCGGCAAAGATCCTTAAAGGAGAAGTGATAACTGCTCTGCTTGGAATGAGCTGTTAAATAAAGCTGCAACACCACGTCCCTCCTGTCAGATGAAGAAGCGCTCGTCGTCGAAGCCCCGCTGTTACTGTGGTGAAGCTGACAATGTGTGTCAACTCCTGGATATCGTGTTGAGTCTTTAATACTGGACAGGTTTTTAAAGGCTGGTGTGTTGTACATGTATCTACAATAAAAAGACTTTCTGTTTTTGTGTCAAATATTATGGGCCTGATCTACTAAGGTCCCTAATACCCAGCGCTAAATTGCATATGCAAACAAAAAAAATTGAATACGCTAAAAGTGGGCGTGTTGTAGTGATCTGCTAAGAAAGTGTGTGTGCAGTTGATCACAGGAGCAGACCACCATATTTAGATGATGATTTAATGTGTGCGACAGTCTGTTTGGAAGGTTTGAGAGAGCAGAATGGCTGTAAATGACGTTTGAAGCCACAGAGTTTGAGATCTAGGTGGAGGAAATACAAAATAAGAGACACAGTCAACATTATATATGTTAAACCTTCTTGTGCACACTAGATATCAGCTGCACAGTAGAGATGGGATTTATGGCTCTTTGAGAGGAGCCAGATCTTGATGAGCCGTTCCTTTCAAAGAGCCGTTCAAACAACTGGCTCCTTTGGCTCATTTTTACAATTATTAAGTTTTAAGAAGCCGGCCTGGCCTTAACTCATTTTATCTTGGAAATAACCACTGGGAGGGACAAATTTAGATATCCCACCAATATCAGTTTGAAGTATTTGAAATAATGACTTTAACCTTATTGACGTGTGGATTAGATTTTAAAGTCTGATCTGGATTCATTGTTAATATTCCACAACGTGTATGAACGGATCACAGCTGTGATTCGGTTCCCATCGTTCATAGTAACGAGTTGTTCAAAAGAACCGGTTCGTTCATGAACGTCACAACACTACTGCACAGCAGAAATCAGCAGGTCTTCTGTGTTATTGTGATAAAAATGACAGTTCAGGACTTAGTTGTGATATATTTTAAACTTGGACTTAATCACAGGGACGTAACTGCTGTGATTGTGCACCGTTACTGTTACATTATCTCAGAAATTCAAAGTGGATGTCTAAATCTTTTAATCTTTTTCGGCACACGGGATACACCTGTGAAGTAACGAGAGCACTGTGATCTTACTTACATTCTTAAGTCTTCAAAAAGGAAACAAAGTTCACTTTATGTTTGGCTGCTGACATTATCATAATGTGCACATTCCGTCTGTCCAACTAAAGCCATTTTTCAGCAATTTAATTAGTAGTTTAATTGTTACGCGAGGAGAGAGGAGGAGAGGGAGAAAGATGGAGACAATCCAAATCATATTCTTGGCTCCTTTTTTTTTTTTTCCTATAAGAGTTTTTTAGACATCATGGGTTGTGGAGCTGTCTAAAGATTTGTCTGTAGTTTAATTCTATTGCATGGTGGCCGTTTGTGCATAACACTGTTCCAGTTTACACCTGCCTTTCACACCTGCAAACTGTATACACTAAAACAGCGCCCGCAAACCGTTTCAGGTTTGATAAATCACTATGAGGGTGCTAAATAATCATATTTACATCTCCTGGTTCTGGTGATCTGCATGTGTTCTACATATTCATGAAGGCAGACATGCTAAATGGATAGCGCATGATGTTTTGCTCACTTGAGCGATCCAATCCAGGCTTGCACTCTGTTACTAGATCAGCTTTTTGCACACTATCGACTTTGATTGTGTTTTTGTACACCCAAACTGTTCATAGATCAGGCCCTATATCTCAGCCAAAACTTGAGATACCTGACATCACCAGCAGTTGTATAAAGTCTTACACAAAACTTAGCTGGTGCTCTACATGTGTTATTTGTATAATCAAGGGAAGACACAAGCTAAAAAAGAAAAACACTTGCCCAAACCACATATGAATATTCTTAATTTCATGGTCACATTGAGGTTGATTTGACTTCTGTGGACTGAAAGAAGCAAAATCAGAAACACTATTATGGTTTTTAAAATCAGGTTGTTGGTTCAAAAATATTCCTGGCACAAAATCAAAATCATGATGAAGTGAACTTTCTACCTAATTTTCAGCTCATTCAAGATTATCCCTCATCCGTGTTGCAGCCAAAATGTTTTCCAAATACCTGACACAGAGTTATTTTTGAGTACAAGCTGCTCATGTTGTACTGTTGGCTCAGTGTTTCAGTTTTCCCCAATGAGGCTCCTGTGTAGTGGACTGAATTGAACAGTGGCTGCACCTCAAAGCTCCAAAGTTTCACCTGTTTAACAAACATTGTCACACTCTCTTGCACAGTCTTTGTGTTGCGCATTGTCATTGCACTATGTAATTTAAGTTTGCATATATTGTTCTTCCTTGTTCCTCAATTACAGTCTGCAACAGAAGAGATTCACGTGAAGTTTTGACATAGATCTACATAGGTCATGGAAAGTTCAATAACACCTGTTTTATCACTGAATATTAAATTAGTTTCCTCACTTCTCGTTACCCAATCAACAGCACTACAGGAGGCTTCGTTTATCAACACAGCTGTCAGTTATGATGAGACATCTTCCAATTTTAGCATCAAAATCACTGAAAAAGTGAGCTCTGAAAAGTTTCACTGGTTTAAATCAGTATTCAGAAAGAGCATGCAAGATGACAGGGAGTATGTTGAAAAAAAAATGCATTTGACATCTCTTTTTATTTTCCAGTTTGACCTTCCCTCTGCTCATAACAGACGAGTTGAGCTTTGTGACTGTGAGTGCCGCCGGTCACCAGAGAACGCTTTAAATGTCTTGGAAACGGTTGTGTTGCTGCAGTTCTTATACAGTTTTGTGAATGAATTGTCCCCATTAAAGTGGATGTTAACATGGGAGAGAGTCATTACTCTGGGAGTAATGAGGACTTAAATGAGTGACTTTGACATGAGTCACACAATAATGCTATTTTAGACTGGACGTGGACTCAAGCTGTGGAACTTCCTCACGAGTAATTCATCCTGTATTTCATCATTAACACCTCAAGCTGCAGGATTTAAATCACCTTTTCTTTCGCATGTTGATGCTCCATTTCAACTGCAACAGGTTGTCATGACTACGCCTTCTTGCCTGAATGCATCAAAGTGCTGCAATGTGATTGGCTGATAATACATTTGCATTAAGGATGTGTTGAACAGGTGTTCCTGATGGAGTGGCAGATGAGTGTATATGTCATCTCCTTCACTCATGCATAGTCTGGTGCACCTGTGGGGTGTGTGAGTGGTCGCTCTCTGCAGGTGACACCACTGTGAGCACATCACCTGCTGCTGCTACAGTACAGTATCCCACTTAGACCATAACTGAGCTGTCAGCTCATTTTCACCAACCTGTCTATGGCAGATAAGTAAACAAGCTCTCTATGCTCAGTACCCATCATGTGTTGTGAATAATTTCTGACACATCCTGCAGGTGGTCTGAGAGAGACAGAGGAACACGTCTTTCAGCGCATTCCCATCATTTTAACTGTTGACTGCTGTATACCTAGAGTGAGATCATCATCACCAAACCTCGCCCATACATGGGTATCCTGCTGAGACAACAGACCATTTACAATGTGAGATGTGTCATTTGTGCAGTCTGATAATGGTTTCAGACACAAACAGGTAAACAGAAACTGTAGAAAGTGGTGCAAAAACATCTTGTGTGTTGTGTTGTAGAATTTGCTTAAGGCGGGACAAAATGTATTTCTCGACTCTTGGCTGTGTGTCAAAGGTGTACTGGATAATGTAAGGACGTAGTCTTTGTGAAGTCACTTTTGGTTTCTGATCCTTTTTTTGTGCTGACAGCTACAGGTTACCCACCTGTCAGTCAAGTCAGAATTGCACTTATACAGGAAAACTGACTTTACCTTCTGATGCATGAATTATGAAAGTCAGTGTCAGGATTTTTCCATTGAGTGTTTCTATTTGTCTCAAGGCATGAAAAAAAAAAAAAAACATTTTTTTTCAAATATTTGTAACTGAACATTCAACATAAAACAGTGTGAACTTAATGTTAATATGACTTATTTTTTGTTTGACTTATTTTATTTCTTCTATTTTTTTTGTTTTGTTTTGTTTAGTTTATAATCGCTTTCACCCTCAAATGCTTGTCTATAACTTTTAAAAATATATATGTTTGGAAAAAAATTAAAACATTTTTCAGGCCCTAAGAAGAATACAAATATCCTGACACAGGCTAATATGAATTTCCACCACATGCACCATTGAATTTAGGAGGAAATAACTTTTAAATAGGTGTCCACTGTAGTGACCACTATGCACCACAGGGTTAAAAAGTGAAATCAGCCACCCACAGTGCATGTAGATGGAGCAATTTGATATTAAGATCCAAGTCATTTTTGAACCAGTCATACTGTAATAATCAGCTTTTCTGGCTCGGTGTATTAGTTTCTGTTTCTGCAGCCGGCTTCAAGGGGATTTTCAAAGAACTGTAGTTTCCACATGGACTCCATTTCCCAGGGTCGTAGCTTGCTGCTTGGTTTCAGCAGGCGTCTTTTTGCTCGCTTTGTAATTCAGTGCAGCTGGTTAATTTTGTTGGGGAACTGTTTTAAACTATGGCTTTGGAAACATGCTTCAGAGTCTGTCGAGGTTTCAGCTAATGAGCCTTTATGTTGCCCCTCTGCTGTGTTAATAATACCCAGGAATATCTGGATGATACTCTCTGTTTGCTTTGTTATATAAAATTAAAATCAATTATTAAAAATCCTGCAAACTGTTTTGCTGACAAAAGGTCTTTCACTGAAATGTGGGTTTAATTGTTTTGCAAGTTGGACAGTGTGTTGCAAATATTCATCCTCCCCCCACTCCTACACACTTGTCTCATGAAGAAGTGGTTCCTTTTGTTTTCCTCTTAACTGTAGATAAAATCAAAAAAATAATATGCGGGAATTGAAATGCAATGAAAAGTTGAGACTAAAGTTAATATCCAAGTTTGGCTTGCCATTTTTAAAAAAAGTTTAGATCCATCCATCAGTGGAGCCATGTACAGTAGCTTACACATAATGGGGGAGCACATTAACTCAATGCAGACTGGACTTGCCCAGGATTTGCCACTGCCATTCAAGAACTGAGACCTAACCAGGACTCATCACCAGAGGCATGAACCTTAATTTTGCAAAAAAGAAATGAAAAATAATGATATTAATACTTCCAATCTCCATAAACATTACTTCTGCTAGTAAAGTGGATTTTAGCAAATTATGTCTTCATCATCGACATCGGTTTTAACTTGAGGCTAAGTTATGCTTTCTGCCAAAACGCGATGCACAGAAAAGAGATGTGCAGAATCAGCATGAGAGAACATTCAGCTTTTGCGCTTTATTACCTGCAGAAACATGGCATCTGTTTGTATCTGTTACCAAACTGCAGGGGGCGGTGTACCGCAAACATATGAACCAGAACACTCAAATAGAGAAGAAGAAGTTTGCTTTGTTTTTACTGTTAAGATTATTTTTCACCTATTCCTCTTTCCTGTCAAGTGTGGCCACAAGGAATTGTAAATCACATGGTTATCATGGTGATCTTTGTGCGATAAATCATGCAAATACTTGTGTTTTTGCTCTTGAGACACCAGAGCAGGGGTTTCAGACTCAAATACACATGGGCCAAAATTTAAAGCTTGGACAAAATGGCAGGCCAACACTGATATGTACTAGAAAAATGTACCTCCAAATATAATAATGGGCCTTTCCATTTGGACCTAAAAGAGTTTTGCTTAAAATTTGAATATGCAACAAGCAAAATAAATATCTTTTACATGTGAAAACAGATATTCTGCATCCCACATGTTCAGAATTTTCCCATTTTCTGTTTTTCTTTTCCACATTTTTCAGTGGGAGTAGCACGGTGATAGTAGTTGCATGAGGGTCCTATTACTGCTGTCAACAGATGAGAGGGCTTTTATGGTTCCTGTACTGATTGACAGACAAAAACACTTGCAGAGCATTCTGGGATTTGTAGTATTAGCAGTATAAACGCTGGTGCGCCAGCTCTAGTGGTCACTTTGCATCGCCTCGCAGGTTGAATATACAGTTGTGCCTAAAAGTTTACACCCTCCTGCAGAATTTTTAATTTTTTGGCCTTTTCTGAGAAAATATGAATGATAAGACAAAAACCTTTCTGTCACTCATGGTTAAAGGTTTGGTGAAGACATTTATTAACAAACAACTGTGTTTACTCTTTTTAAATCATTATGACAACATAAACTTCAAAATTGACCCTGTTCATTTTTTTATACACACACACTGATTACAAGCAAATAGATCACAGGTGAGGATGGTTACCTTTAGTAGATATTCAAACACATTTGTGTTCACTTTTGTGCATTTATCAGGACAAAACCACCAGAGTTGTGTAAACTTCTTAACAGGGTCATCTTTGAAGTTTCTGTGAAAATGACATCATTCATCTGCATAGGGCCACATGGACCTCTGGAATGCATCCAAAATAAATGAAGTTTAAAGACCCCAAAACATGCAGCTACACCCAAAGATAGCTACATGTGTGTCTGAAATGAACACCAAATCTATTACCCATGCATATTCAATTTAGACCATAAAACATGTAGTTTTATGTGTCACTGTCTCCCTGTACATCATTACTGTTTTACTGATCTTGGATATAACGTTTCAGAGCTTCTGCCAATCTGAGCCAACATGTTGTAGGGACGCTTGGAAACAAACTATGGCTGTTAAAATCTGCCCCAAAAGTGCTCAAAACAAAAACATGCATTTATTTAGCAGTGTCATAATTTTAATGTTTGGTCATAAAACTCTCATGTAAATAAAACAACTCATCATGGATTCAAAACTAGCACAGTAATGGCCTCAGAGTTGAGCTGTATCTTCATTTGATATAAGCCATTTGTAATCCTCCCACCACAGCTTTATGTGTTTGAAAAACAGCCAGGGCCGAGCATTTTCTAATTAGCCCTGATTATCTCAAAGTTTATTGCAGTCCTCTTCACAACTTCACTGCAGTCCTCCTATAAACAATACCCCCACATTAGCATTTTGCATTGTCTGCTTAACAAGGTTTCAGTGCTTTGTATTCCTCTCTGCTGCTCATCCTGGAGCTGCAACAGACCAGAACGAAGCCCCCCACCCCACCCCACCCCACCCCACCATGACACGGTCTTACCAAATGAGTGGAAGAGTTGCAGTGTGAAAGACACCCAGACTCAAAAATTGAGTGACGTCCGTCTCGTCGTAGACGGTTCGACACTAATACGGGTACCATCGACGTTCGTCGGCACATTAATACTTGAGGAAAATCTTTCGAGAGAAATTTTCTGTGTGAAAATAACAACGTTTCTTTTCTCTACATTGATCCTCCTCTCTATTTTCTGTATGCCTGTCTTTAATTCACTCACTGGGATGCTGGAAGCGCCTGCCTCTTAATTATGTCGCCAATTTTAGGGGAGAATTAGAATTTTGATTATTTTTATGTTCTCATTCACGTTTTTTTTGCCAAACCCTATCACTCACTCTTCTGTTGTTCTTTCTCTTTCTCATCAAATAAGCCATGCTCTCTCTCTCTCTCTCTCTCTTTCAGTCACTTCCTCAGCTGTTCTCTCCATTCAGCAACGCTCGCCTCACATTTCCTCTTCCTTACATCACACGTAGAGAATCAAAACATGAGAAGGAAGGTAAAAGGAGGAGTGTTAGTGGAGTGGCTTATAAGCAAACCATCTCCCACTGAGCTTCTTCTTTTTTTTTTTTTTCTCCTGCCTCTCGTTCTTCCTCATTGGTGTAAAAGTACAAGGCTGACAGAATGTTCAAAGTCTTCAGGATCAAAGACGAGCACTCTGCGTTTCTGAGTGATGGGGGTGGGATTGGATCCAGAGGGTTAGCTGGTGTCAGACCACATCTTGCCTCTCTTTTCTTGCTATCCCCAACAGTCTGTCTCCCTCTTTCCTCCTCTTATCCCTCTCTGTATTTTTGCTGTTCCTCTCTACATGTTTACTGTATCCATCTCTCCCCACCTCCCTGTGTTTTTTGATGACTCTCCCTCTCTCCAGCTGTCACTTGCTCTTTCTACATTGCTCTACTTCTGGCTATCTTTCATCCTTAGCAGGTGCATCTCTCCTCATTTTGCCTCCTCTCATCCATCCATCTCCTCTTCCCCTCACTGTCATTATCCATCCAGTTTCATCATTCATGCACTTCTTTTTATCTTCTTCCTTCACTTTTTGTGCCAGATGGAGCGAGAAGAGACAGCAAAGGGTGTCTCTGAGTATTGAGACTATCGATAAGTTTAGACGACATCGTCAGATTTGCACCGTGCTGAAGTAAAAGTTTAACTACCATTGACTATTTAGTTTCGGTGATATTATAATTTCTTGGATCTCCTCCCATTCTGAAACTAGGACGTACGAATACGAAAACCGAAAAAGGATTTGGATAATACAAACCATCTTATTCACACAGCAGTCATTTTTCACTTGAGTCAGGAAGGATAAGATGCTGTAATGATTCTGAACTGGCTGTGTCTGAAATCACCCACTACTCTCCACACAGTGTCATATGGAGTGAATGCATCATATGGTGTCTAAAATTTGAGTGAGCACTATAATGTACCCTGTACCCTGGGTGTCATTAGGTCCATTTTAAGGGTGCTAAAGGACCCTGTTTCATCCAAGCCCCCCTGAAAACATATTACATACACCAAAGAATATATAATTCAACTTTTCTTTACATTTAATTTTATATTCCAGATATTGATTTGATTCAAGTAAAATCAAGTTTTCAAATCAACAATAGCATAATTTAAAAAAATATGTATTTACAGTGCTCAGCATAAATGAGTACACCCCCTTTGAAAAGTAAGATTTTAATCAATATCTCAATGAACCCAAGAACAATTCCCAAAATTTTGTCAAAACTGAGTTTCATAGAACATTTGTTTCACTCACAACATGATAACAAGATTGATAATATAACTAAGATTACAAAATCATCAGTTTTACTCAAAATAGCTGATGCAAAAATGAATACACCCCATAACAAAAACTACGACATCTAGTATTTTGTATGACCGCCACGACTTTTGTGGACAGCACCAAGTCTTCTAGGCATGGAATGAACAAGTTGGCAACAAACTGCAGCATCTTATCTTCTTCCATTCTTCAAAAACGACTTCTTTTAGAGCCTAGATGCTGGATGGAGAGTGATGTCTGTTTTGAATTCCCCATAGGTGCCCAATTGGGTTCAGATCAGGAGACATACTCACTGAATCTCTTTCACCCTGTTCCTCTTGAGAAATGCAACAGTGGCCTTGGAAGTGTGTTTTGGATCATTGTCATGTTGGAAAAGTGCACGAAGGCCAAGGGCACGGAGTGATGGTAGCACCTTCTCTTTCAATATGGAGCAGTACATCTGTGAATTCATGATACCATGAATGAAATGAGCTCCCCAACACCAGCAGCACTCATGCAGCCCCACATAAGGACACTGCCACCACCACCACCTTTGACTGTCAGCACCATGCACTTTTCTTTGAACTCCTCACCTTTGCCACGGCATACAATTTTGAAGCCATCAGTCCCAAAAAGATTTAGTCTTGAATAAATTTGTTAGGAAAAGTACTTTTAGTGAGCAAAAAATCACAAATCTTGTTTGCATTCAATGACCCACATTTGTGGGAGTATTTTGTAGAACAGTGTCCCATGGAGTATTTTGATTCTGATAAGAAAGTAAAGGTTTTCTGACAAATCTGTTGGGGTGTTCTCATTTATGCTGAGCACTGTACTTAATTCATATTTAAAAGAGAAATCTCCTGGATTGGTCTGTACGCAGGGCCAAAAATACAAAAACAATAGCAACAGGGAACAGTGGGTTTCAGAAGTGTTAAGGCTATTTTTTATATTTTCAAATATTTTTTTCCCACTTTTGCTTGTTTGAACACACATTAATGGGTGACAGGAAGCTAAAGATGTCTTTCAGTCAAAAAATGAACGTATTCAGCGATACAGCTGCACACTCAAACTGCACAGCACCTACTTCTACCCCCTGAAGACAGAGGAAGGCCGATTGGCTGAGAGCCTTTTCAGTCCTCGTCTGGTTAAAATCCCACACACACACACACACACACACACAAGGCCACACGTTACAATACTATTGCAGAAAAAGATTCTCTTGTTAAACAGAAAAAAAAAAATAGAAAAGGAAAAAAAAGCATGTTGGTATTAGCCTTGGCTGAATAGTTATTTTTATAGATAGCAGTAGCAAGGCTGTCCTACTCACTGTAACCTGCAGATGAGTCAAAGCATAAATGTATAAACGTGTGTATTATTTATTATTTTATTTTGCTTAGCATTGAGGGCACAGTATTGGGGTATGTTTGTACATAGTTCTAGATCCGGTTTGACATAAAACATAATTCAGATTACAATATACACATATTTCAAGGATTTCTGTGCTATCTCTCCATTAGTTTGAAGATACTTGGCTCCTGGTTGTGGTAGATTCCCACCAGGTGTCTAAATCATGTCCTAAAGCTGTTTGCTAACTGCATTAAGTTATGGAAGAAGGATACAAACTTCATTAAATTACAAAAGAATACAAAAACTGTTTATAAATGACAGACAGCTAAAATCCCCCTGGCATCAAGACTGTGAAGACGTCCTTACAGTATGTCCAAAGTTTTATTGGCATATCAGAAATTTGGAAACTACATAATATGAGACATAATCAGTTGAATGTTAAAAACCTAGTTAGAGATCTAATTCATCTTTACTTCACTGTAATCTTATCTTATTATTAATCCTCTCATTTAACTTTATATCAAATGATATTGTTTAACTCTTAAAAAATCAGCCATTGATTTAAATACCTGGCTACATATATATATATATATATATATATATATATATATATATATATATATATATATATATATATATAGGTCAATGACAAAAACAGGGGCTAAAAACTTATTTTTAAAAAGTTCTTTGAAAATTGATAAAAAAACATATTTCTGAGAGAAGAATTATGTTTCTAACAGATTTCAGTAGTTGACCAACATTTCATAGTTTTTAGGTTCATTATTTTTTAGTATTTTTAACTTGAGCACCCAAAAATGTCAAGTGGCGCAACCAAATATATGAAAATATATTTACATGTTCCTGTTATTTTTTCTGTGTGAAATTATTGGCAAGTATCTCTCAAGTGTCTGTAGTGACTCATACATTTTCATTTTGTGTGTTTCATTTATTTTATTTGTGAATAAGATGAATAATTTTATGTTAAAATAACATTTCACATTATTACATTGGTTGTACCACCTGACATGGAAATTGTTCCAGTCACCAATGAAGTGAAAAAACCTTTTTTATCAGTATTTCAGAGAAATCTACAAACTTTTCCACTTGGTCACAAATGTCATTTGGGCTCCTCTGGTTGATGCAGTTTCCTGTTTCCTGCTTTTATTCTCTTCACTTTAAAATAAAAGTCTAATGTTACGGTTGCACCACCCTGACATTTGACATGGTGAAAATTACGGGACAAAAGTTTTTTACATTTCTCAACAGCTTTAAAATTATTTTAATTTGCAAAGAATGTTTTATTTAAAAAGGTTCAAGCATAAAATAATGCCACTGTATTTTTAATTTCCATTTACAATAACTGACATTCAATTTTTAGAGTTTAATTACTGTGGATACTTGTCAGGACGGTTGCACCACCTGACATTTTGGGGGTTTGAGGAACCAAAACACAAAAAAACATGTTATATTTTAATAGTTTAAAGATGTGTTCAAATAACACAGGTTTCATAGAATAAAGAAATACATGTGATGAAATACTCAATTCATGATGGAAGGAAATATTGCACTCGGACACAAAAAAAGGGCGTCACGTCATTGACCCATATATATATATATATATATATATATATATATATATATATATTTCTTATATCCTTAAAAATAATCCGGCTATTTGTAGATACAGATGATGATTTTTGGACAGATGTCACTGGATCTTCCTCTCTGAAGCACAACACTATTTTAATGTCCTCCTGTCCAACTACTGGAAATGTAACATCTCGAGCTAAAATAACCTTTTTCTGGCTCTTAAAGGGAACACAGCCAAATTGAAACAACATGAAAACAAAGAAAAAGCTGTGAATTCTAAACATACTCTATACACATGATGCAACTCCACACTGAGACTCAGCATGGTGGTAAAATGTAAACTAACATGGCAACCTGCTGTGTCACTGAAACACCAGCATAAATGTGTAAACAGAAGCTGTGAATCCCCCGATGTGAGCAGCACCTCGTCTGGGTGGGCACATGGGAATGTGTTTGAGTCACTGTTGTCTCTGTTTTTCCTTTCAAAGCCACTGTAGAGGTAAAAAGTTAATTGAGTGTCTAACTGAACCATAAAACTACTGTTGGCAGTTAGAAGTCTATGTAATAGACAATTATTTTTGTAATGTATTCTTTCAAAAAAGGGCACACAATCTCAGCCTCAGTCTTAATAATGGGGTTCAATGTTATGGTTGACCACACAGTCCAGCTTTTTTAATTCTTTTCTCAGCTGTTTTTCCATTACTGAACAGAGCATGTTGTCATTTAGGCAGGAAAGCATGAAATCTTTTTTTTGCAATTGTGTCTATTCTGTTCTGACAATCGTCAGTTTTCCTGCATGGTTTCCTCTGTCTCACAGCTGCTGTCTCATATGATTTTGCTTGTTACAGTTAAAACACTTAATGAGGCATTCAGGCCGTGTCCGCACTCATTGTGAAACATTTGGAAATGGCTTTTTTTCCCTCTCTTTCTCTCTCTCACTGAAAATTTTATCAACATTCAGCTCCTGTTTCCATCCCTGTAAATGGTTTTGTAAACACTCTGTCGCATGTATAACTGTCAAGAAGAGTAGATAAGAAATTGTGTGCTGTGTTAACTCCTGAAGCAAGTTTGACTGCTTCTGTTTCATATGACATTTCTATCAGTGAGATGACATTTTCATCTATTAAACATTACCGAATCAAACAGATTCCTCAGTCTGACTCAGGGTTGGATGGTGATGGTGTAGTGTTGTGCTGTCACCTCCAAGAAAGGAGGTCCCTGGTTCAGTTCCAGACTCTGCCTTTCTATGTGCAGTCTGCATGTTCTCCCTTGTGCATGCATGGGTACTTTGCAGGTGCTTCAACCCCCTCCCACAATGCAATGATGTACTTGATCAGTTAATTAGAGACTCTGGATTGCAGAGGGGCGTGACTGTGTGTGTATTTGGTCTTTTGTCTCTATATGTCAGCCCTGTGAAAGACTGGCAACCAGCCCAGGGTGCTCCAGCACTGCACCTTTCACCCAAAGGCTACAGCGTACACGCTCTGTTGTAATGTATGAAGGTGTACAACCTTGCTGTGTCTTTGCAACATAGTTTATATATTAAATACCACTCACGGGAAACTATCCAGAAGACAGAACATCATAGTGCAACACAAATGTTTCTCAACTTTGACATCTTTAATTCAGAGAAAGTAGAAATCAGTAGTTTAATGTGTGTATCAAATTAGTGCCTTGACATACAGAACAGTGATTTATCTTCACAGCACTATTTATTTTTACATATCTTTACTGTAAAACTTGCTTTAACTTTCAAACAATGGGGAGGTAACGTATTTGTTCAAAGTGCTTGCAGCGCTTCACAAAGACCTTTAAAGAAGTTTTCAATTATTTCTGTTACTGATACTATGTATAGATAGCGCCTAACAGATCCTTTAAGACAACCACTCAGTGTGAGATGTTTGCCCTAAATCCCCTGTAACTTTTTTGCAACAATGCAGAAAAAAATAATCCAGTTTGAAACTCCTCACTCCTGCTTAAAAAAAGTTTAAAAAAAGTTGAGAACTCCCTGAAAAAAATAGTTTAAATTAAAGCACTTCATGATGCTGGATGTTTTTCTTCTGATAGTCTGACAGGTGGTGTCATGAATTTTTATAAGCACTCCATGTGTTTATGTATCATAGTGAGGTAGCTGAACATGGATCTGATCAAGTTTTTTGTTTATTTATTTATTTTTTTCATACAGGCTTATCCTTTATCTTAAGCTGGTAAAGTAAAATGCACTTTTTTTTCACCAGGACATTTACATTGGATTAATTCAAACATGCATTAAACTGACTATTATTGGACCATATTCAATTGTATCACATTTCTATCATATTATACCCTGTTGTACTGTAGTACATTGTTTGGTATTGATCGTATTATAATTTATTCTACAGTTTTTATCATATATTGTATTGATCATATCACATTTGATCACATCCTGTTATATTGTATTATATAAATAGTCACCTATTATGTCACATCCCTTGCATTGCATTGCATTGTAATGTATCTTCACATCATATGACGTCGTATCACATTGTATTGATTGTAACATATTGTTAGTATTGCGTAAAATGTATTGACTGTCATATTCTATCATATTGCTTGTATGATTTTCCATTGATTACATCATTTTGTGTCATGTTGTGCCAAACTACATGTTCTTTGGGATACAAATGATGGCTGATAGTTGCCAATAAAGCCACACATTAAACTTAACACAACTAAATTTACAGAAAAACAAAAAAAAAACAAAAAAAAAAACATTGGATGCTCTTGTGGCATTTACAAACCTAATTTTTAATAAATTGTGACATTGTACATATTTCAATGTCACAATTTATTGTTCAATGATTTGAAAATCTCTCAAACAGACTCTTTAATCACAGTAGAGCAAAGTCAATATTACCAATCTACTGAACTGCCAATTAGAAATGGCCAGTTAGAGTTGTTTGGCTTAAATTCACAAAGTTTATTAAGACTGTTAAAAAAATACTTCATTTGATTGTGTCCACAATGCAGAATGAGTGATATGGACTCAATCAGTTGTCCTATTGTTGAATGCACATTCATTTTTACTGTTTCAAAAAAGAACATTGTGGGTTAGTCTCTTTATTTAAATCAAACATTTGGATTTCTGCTGGTAAATAAGCAGAATAAGAATGTACCAATGCTGTAACAATAATGAACCATCTATCACAAGCAAACCAACGTTTCTATGACATCATTCCATTTTTTTGTGCTAAATCTCTCCTAAAATCTCCAAACAAGATGAGACAGAGTATGACAGTTGTTGATGCCTTGGTTTTCATGGTCCTTTGAAATGATGCAGTCTCACAGATGTAAGACCTGTAATAGCGTTGTCAAATACATGCAATTACCAGCATAGATGAAAGGCTCGATACACACCTGCAGGGACATACATACACGTTTAGGCGCACTTACACAGTTTCCTACAGCGAAAAACCTTTTTCTGTGTCTGAATCTGACTGTGACGTTCTGAGAACACCAGGTGCTCTGAGCAAATGTTCTCCCTCTCTAATTTCCCTCCTTGAAGTGTTCTGTGTATGATTGCGTGTGTTCTTCTGCATTGTGTGCTTGAGTTGCAGGAGGGGCAGAAAGGTTATGGATCTAGTCCCAGAGCTGTGGGACTTCATTCTTGGTTAGTGTAGATCAAACCTGAGTCAGGTCTTACCTGTGAAAGAAAGATGAGGTGTGTGTACATGCTGTACAAGATCACTGAGTTCATTCTGCACGTGTGCTTTGGCCGTGTCGACATGTTTGTGGAAAAAAACATATATCAACCACCCTTTTGTGCAGCACTCCCAAGGTTTTGTTGGTCTCTCCCTATCTTTGCTTGTCACAGCTCTCTCTACATCGCAGTTCTACAAACCACTTTGAAATGCAGAGAGTGCTGGTGAGGACTGTGGCTAAGCCAGGGCTTGATGCTGCCTTTCAGATAGGGCGAACTTTTAAAGCGCTGTGGAAATAGCAGAGTGCTGATGGCAGGGGAGGGAAGGAGAGGTGGCAAGCGGTTGGGATCAAGCCAGAGTGAAGCGGGATCTCAGGGGTGAGCTGTAAATAAATAAGGCTGGGCCACCGAACAGGCCGAGGTCTGACTGTTTGGCAGCAGGGAGGGGGGAGAGAGTCGGCTGTGGAGTGGCTGTAAAGCTCTTAAACTAAAGGACATAGAATAAAAGGACAGTTTAAAAGCCAAGGAGTGACTAAATCCAGACTATCTCACTAACTATTCGATACAAAGTTCTAGTTCATTTTCACAATGACTATCCAAGACCAATTTGAAATGTTACGCTAATGCAACTGTATGCAAACATTGTAATGAGTTGTATTTATTCTATAATTTTATATTCATGATTTAATCCTAGAAAAAGTCACAAGACAGTATTTTTGTTCCATTCACTGCCCGTGTTGGCATTGCCTGCTGCCAAAATATTGACAGCTAGAACAGATAATTGAAAGAAGGTCTCGGGTTGACAGGACTAAGCCAACACTATGGGGCTTTTCTTCTGCATAGTTTTATTGCACTGTTAACAGGAGCTAAGGTAACACATGCTAACCTCTATGTATGATATGAATAGAATTTGTAACTCAATCCAGAGTGATGGTAAATGGCTAAAAGGGTGAACATAGACTCATAGTTTCCATGGTTAATTGTTTCATGCAGGAGATGTGATTCAGAATGTTACCTCTTATCTCAGACTCGCTAAATGCAGGACCAGGACTTCATTATGGAAAAGAATCTTGTTCGCTTAACATATTTGTTTCAGCTGCCTTTCAATTTTATAGGAAAAAGCAGTCTAGGACAAAAGGATGTGACTGAGGACACAGTCACACTGGCTATTCAAACTATGCAGTACTCAGAATGCCAAACCCCTGGTAGCTAGTACATCCCATCGTCACACTACTCCAATATGAACCAGACTTAAGCATGATTGCCGACACACACGCACACCGCCTGCTGACGGTATAATGAAGTGTCTGTTTACCAGACCTGGTCAGTAGATACTTTTTTGGCTCCCTCTAAATTGATTTGGGACCAAGACAGTCCCCTAACACCCCACCATGGATTGAAATGGCAATCAAAGGTCATGGACTATGCAACATGTAGGTGTTATGTCCATATACTTGTGCATGACTTGTACCACACTAAAGTAGAAAAATGAATCGTGCTTGAGTATGGTTTGCTTACTGTTACACAGGTCAAACAAGCCGAGGTTCAGGGTCGAAGCATGACACAACTGGCCAGTGTGACTGCGTCCTCAGTCTTCAGTAATGACATTACAGCCAAGTCAACAAACAAACCAAAGTGTCACTAATTATTTTGTTTTCTTAACTTGACTAGATACCATTAAAAACGATAGATGCAATCCCGTTTCAACAGAAAAGAAAACCATTTGAACCCTTTTCATTGATTTTATTTATTTTTTAGCCATATAGGTAAGACTGAATTGAAACTCACTTACTTCAGTGAAGACGAGACTAGAAACAAAATTATAACTGATTCTTTTGGAAATGTCACAAACTAATGAGTCGTACATTTTATTTTGCTTATCAGGTGGGGAATTTCACTTTCTTTCAAATATACTGTAATAATTCATGTTGCAAAATGGACCAAAACACAATGAAGCAAATTAACACAAAGCCGTTTTGCCTGGAAGCTGATGGAACCACACTGGACAGGGCTTTTAAAGGCAACATTAGCTTTTTCAGTCCTTATTTTCTGACCTTTTTGCTTTCATTCAAATCAGTATGGATGCTTAAGGACATGACTCTGTTCCTGTGAATAGCAGTCAGCTGCTCTTGCTTATGAATAGAGATCAGTGTTGGTCTCCAGACTCTTTAATATTTATTGGTGAAGGGATGCATTGATTGTTGCCTGGGTATTCAGATCACTCTGATCTGATGTGTCCACAGATAATGATGTTTCTCGCTTTGGGGAAGCATAGATTAGGTTTGTAAACAAGACAGCATGCCTGCCTCTCTCTCAACTTCCTCTACCGCCCAAATGTGATTAGGAGTGTAATGGGGACATAATANTTCCATCCTTCCCCTAACTCCCCTCCTCGTTTTACTCTGACACTAATTCCGTCTGTCTCTGCTTCTGCTCAGGGAAATACAATCAGTGCATAAGCCATTGACAAATTCCCATTATATGCAATTTCATGGGCATTAAACCCATTTGAAATCAGAATGATCCCCTGAATATATGCACGCAGCTTCCCCAAATGAGCTAATTATGGTTTTGTTTTTTATTTTCCTCTATGTACTCTCTTGAGACCCAGGAGACAGAGTTATTTTCTTGGAATGGAACTGGGCAGGAAAATGAAAATAGAATCTCAAGAGATGAATGCAAAAGATAGGGACTGTAGAAGATAAAAATCTGGCTTGCATTTTGTGCAGCAGCACTAATTTGCTGAGTCATTAAAAGTGATTTTATCTATTACCTTAACAAAAAATCTGATTTCCGCCCAATATAATTGCCGTTCTGTCTAATGGAACAATATTTTTATCTATTACCTAAACAAAAAATCTGATTTCATCCCAATAAAATTGTCATTCTTTCTAATGGAGCAAAGACCGAATATAAATAAACATTTGAGCTCAGTCCATTTTTACTTTACTTTGTTGCAAAAAAAAAAAAGAAAAAAAAATCACTTAGCAGGTGACATTTTTTTCTAATTCATGAGCTCCAAAATGTGAATAATGCATTCATTTTATCAGCCATGAAGAGCACATCATCTTACTTTATATTCCCACTTTGTGTCAGTGAAAAGTGTTTTTCTGTCAGATCTGAATACTCATTCTTTAACAAAGTGCAGTCCAGCTCTGGGTTTCATTGCCTGTAACAAGTCCTGCATGAAGAGAGCTTTCAAGTCTTTGTGCTCTTGCAATCATGGGGTAAAAGCAACACTGGTTCTTAAAAAAACTGTACATACTTTATGTGTGCTTTGACTTTCCCACAATGGAATAGGCACCTAGATGTCAAAGAAAGCTTTTTTTTTACCCTCCCTACATATAATACAGAACACATAAACATGCTGTTCTTCTCTGAATTTGAAAAGCACATCTAATTCTGGTCTGACCATTACTACATCTCTGGATACACTCTGCACTTTGTAACATCTTTCCTTTCAGTCTCTCTGATCCAAGGTTCAAAGTTCCATGATTATCAGTATCAGGACGATTTCTCAGAGGCAGTCCCCTGTGTGTACTTACGTCTTCTTCTTTTGCTTTTTGAAACCATCTTTCACAGAACAAACACATCAGTTCAAGACACACAATCACTTTCTTTGTTGTAGATTGCATGACTCCCTCTGCAATATTACTATTTTTTGTTCAAATTATTGGTCATTTGATCCTGGATGGCACGACAGCTCCCCTTAAGTAAAACCAAAACTCCCAGTGGTCTTTATCGTAACTGGCTGTGGTTTCGGTGTTATTAAATCCCACCTGCTGGAATGGAATAGAACATCAATGTAGATTAGAAATTAAAATGCACAACTTAAAGGTGGGGTATGCTGGAATTTTCATTACTGTTTGCTAACACAACATCTACAGTGGGCCCCTCCTCAGTGGCTCAGTGCCGACCACTCACTATTCTCAACACAGTCACTTGTGCACTATGCATGCTGTGATTGGCTAGGGTCACCACACCTAAGCTCCACCTAAACTCATTCTGAGACAACGAAAACATCAACATACAGGCAGAGGAGGGGTTAAGGCAGACACAGAGACTGTCACACATGTATAGAGGTGTATTGCTGTAAAAATAAACATTTTCTTTTTTAGGAAAATCCTGCAGACCCTACCTTTAAGTGTGTATACAATGCAAAGTTTGTGGCCGAAACAACAATGGTTGAATAGATTTTTCATGTTAAAAAACTTAATTTATACCCCAGTCCACATTACTGATATTCAAAACAATAGTCTTGACTGAAAGAAATGGTTACATAGTCATTCTTTATCTAAATAACTCATATTCCATTGATGCAAAAATGTTAATACCCTCAGTGAATAATATTTGCACCTGTTTTTGCAGTAATGAATTCAACAAAACTGGTTCTGTCGTGACTTATCAGTCTTTCATGTCTTCTTAGGGGAATTTTGCACTCCTCATTGCAAAATGTTAGTAGCTGAGTGAGTTTACATGGGGTGTCTAGCATCAAGTCCCAACTTTTCAACTCCATTCCATTTTTTTTTTAATTGCCGGACTGCTTCAGATGATTGTCATGTTGTGCAATCCATCTACCACCATGTCATAATGCATAGCTTAGGGTTGAATTCCATGATTTGACATTATTCCCCAGAGTTCATGATTGTCTGGGCCATGCTAAGTTGTCCAGGTTGAGAGGTTGCAAAGCAAACCCACCACCATGCTCCACTGTTGTAAAGGGTTCTTTAGGTTATTATATATTTTTCTTGATGTTGGATTGGGGCCTCAGGCTAGGTCTGGAGGGCCCCCCCCACGGCTTAACTTAGGTTGTCTAATGTCATGATGCCAAACCAGAAAAAAAGGAAGAAGACAAAGAGTTCAATCAACAGGAGACTCCAGTCAGCTTGAATCTAAGAAACTTTGTTCAAGGCCAGCCATATTGAACAAAGTTAGTGAGTTGAGAGGTCTGCAGAATACCAACCATCCTCCAACAAATGAAGTGTAAAGACAGAAAAGCTTCTTTTATAGCCCAGTAGACATTCTTTTTAAAGCTTTCCCCAATGGTTATAGGCTTTTCCTTTTAGGGCAACGGGACTTCCTCTAGCCTATATGGGAGGTTTAGAATAGTTTCTTGTTTAATTATTTAATGGAGTGTCTGGGGGTTAGATCAGCAAACTTGTCAATGTGAACCTGCTATTCAGAATCTTTTTAGGTTCAGTTTTAATATTTTCCATTACAATTTTTCAACATTTAGCATTTGCTGCTTGGCTCGTCTTTAGTTACCTGACTGGGTTAGGGTGACCTTTTGGTTGATTCTGCAGTTTCAACAATGACCTGCTCTGTCACAAACATGTGGTCACATACTCTTCAAAGATGTGCAGGAAGAAGCTTTTGTGTTCTTGTTTACTTGGGATGCAAAGCATTGTGGACAGTGGACTGCAACAGGTGACAGCTGCAGTTGGTGACTGTTGGCCTCTGTGTGTAAGCTGTGGATCAGCTTCTTGAGTTTAGATTGTCTCATCACTGCTATGCAGTGTTGGCTTGGTGTTTTGGTTGTGAAGAAACAGTTCTATTTTTAATAATCTTTCCAGAGAATGGACTTCTAAAAGAGGCTTTAGGTTTCTCTAGATGCTCTCTCTCTCTTTCTGGCAAAATTTAGATCAGATTGGGTTTTTTTTTGTTTTTGTTTTTTATCCTGATCAAAGGCTTTTTCCTAGCAGCCTTTACATGTAAATACAGGTTGAGTCAACACTTCCAATATGGCACCTGTGGATGATAGTCCTTTAAACCAGTGTTTTTTAACCTGTGTGCCGTGCCGTGAGAGATAGCCAGGTGTGCCGCAGGAAATTATCTAATATCACCTAATTAACCATTTTTGAGTGTCTGTGCTGAAATCAAGTGTGGCAGATAATGTAATACTCTTCTATTTCAGCAGGTATCAATTGCCTGTAAAGCAGGGGTCACCAACGCGGTGCTGGTGGGCACCAGGTGGCCCGTCAGGACCATCTCTGGCGCCGGCAAGGCATGTTCTAAAATAAGCACTGGTCAAATTGGGCTCCTTCTAGAAATATTTGCTTTTCAAACAGCCCCTGTGTGTCTGTGCAGCGTGATTATGACAGTAACAGTAAAGTAACAAAACAACAAGAACTGGAATATCATAAAGATATTCTTGTTTCTCTCTGACACAAAACCTCCTGACGGGCGCGCACTCTTTTTTTTTTCCGTATCAACGGCGCAAAAAGTTTATCAACTGACAAATATCCCGTCAGTATACTGTTCTTTTTTTCCGTTGGGCATGTTTAAGGAGTTTGTTTGTGATGTTTTAGTGAAACTTTCGCGAAGCTGGGACCCTTCTTGTGTCACCCGCAGATTAACAGTGCGACACACGTGGATAAAACCTTCTGCTCTTCAAAATAATACTCTGAACATTTTTTTTGCTTCAGACAGTGAAGAAATATACATCAGTTTTAATCAGAATGCTCCTGCTCTAGCCAAGAAAATCCCCTTTTTGGTGATATGGATGGATAATGATTTATGAATAATGACTGCAGGGAGGGGGATGTTGGCTGTTGGGCGATCAACATTAACTTTACACTGGAGAGAGAGCAGCACACTGCCGGGCTAAATGCTTGAGGAGTTTTTTAACTTTACCTGGGAAAAGATGAGTCCAGTCTTCTACAGTAACTGCGTTTATCCCACTGACTGAGCCCTCTGTTCAGCATAAGTCCATCCGTTAATGAGCAAAGAAACATAACGCATCGATGTGCGTACTGACAGGCAGGGGCGTGTCCTGACTTTTTAGACCTGGGTGCCCCGACCAGGGCACTGAATTATACAGCAGGGGGGCATGAATTATGAGTCCACACTTCAATATATTTTATTACAACTGCATATTAAAAATACAAGATTACAGACTACAGCTTTCACAAATAATAACAATAATGATGTTTTGTTTGGCCAGTTTTGCCCAATCATGCAGCAGTAGATGGAAAAGAAAAATATATGTTGCACGTTCAAATACATATATTCTGATTATGATTTTATGTTTCCTATCGTTATTGCTGTGTAAATCATTGCTTATAGTTATGGATAATGATTAACATTGACATGTAAGCGGTCTCTTCACATATTATTATAGCAAAGTCATTCGGAACTTTGTATCAAGCAAGTAGCCCTTCCCACTACTCCGTTCCCTTGAAGTAGCCCTCAGTCCGGAAATGGTTGGTGACCCCTGCTGTAGTGTCATTTTATGTCATTTGGTTGGTGGTGTGCCCCAGGATTTTGTAAATGTAAAAAGTGTGTCGCGGCTCAAAAAAGGTTGAAAATCACTGCTTTAAATATCACTCCAGAAATAGAAGAGTGAGGGCATAGTGACTTTGTCCATGCAGAATACAGCCTATGGGTTCACTTAAGTTTATGTATTTTCTTCGTTTGCAACTTAGAGGCAGTGTTGTAGTACTCTAGTCCAGGACTCGGACTCAAGTCTAGTCAAGAGTCCGTATATGCTGGACTCATGACTTAACTCGGACTTCTGCTCTGATGACTCGGACTTGGACTCGGACTCGGGCTTTGGATACATGGGGACTTGGGGAGGACATGGAGGACTCGAGGTCATTACTCAATTCATGCTTTGTCATGTTTCATCTCTTATTTCTTCTGGTCTAAGTCGGAGTTCACATGCGTCCCCCTCAAGACGGGGCAAGACGTCAAAGGAGGAGCCACAGGTTGTGTGTTTTAGAATATTTTACTTCTAGAACTTGCAAAATCAGGGCTACAATTACACTGTGTGAAAAATAAGTTTAAAAATATCTCCACGCGTTCCTCTCTCTCTCTGCTCCATGGGCACCTTACGTCTTTTTGATTGACAGGCCCTTTCAAAATAAAAGCACATTCTTCAAAATGAAACTCCATGCAAGGCATGTGAGAACATGAATCCTTCATTATCTTGCTTAAATTTGTTTTAATAACTTTGAAACACAAAAAGCAAGGTACCCCACTTGATGAGTTCTCGTTTCCTCCTCTGGGGGCTCTTGTAGGACTTGGGCTAAGGTACTGAGGACTCGATCTGGACTAGAATCAGATGAAGAGGATAATTACTCAGACTTGACTCAGACGAAGAGGACTAGAACTAGGACTCAAGTCCGATTTTGTTTTGGTGACTTGGACTCGACTCGGACTCGAGCACTGAGGACTGTACTACAACACTGCTTAGAGGGTGCATTTGTAAACTACAAGCATAAATGTCAATTTCAAAATAACACTGTGATCTTCTCTGCCGTTGATCGTAGCTGCAGTATTTTTTCACTTTGGGTCCACTCCTGTCGTATTATTTGTCTCTGTCTCTTGTATGTTTTTTGGATGGGATGTAACTGAAAGGCAAAATGTTATGTACTGAAACATGTACACTAGTCATCAATAAGTGAATCTGATCTGATCTAAATGAAGTGTGTGCTTTGACCACTTGGAAGTTCTATGAGGTCAGTCCTCCTTATTCATGCCATGGCTTCAAAATATGCCACTTGTGACATATTATGTCAGCTAGCATGACGGCAGTGTTTTGCTTCTGCCTCTTACACTAGGAGCACACAGAGAGTTCAAGTCCCATTGACACAGGGTCATGGTTCCAACACAATAAAGCTGAAGTTTCTAAGCTGCTTTTCCTTCTGTATCACAATCTCTGATATGATTTATGGTTTGAGAATCATACACCTGGCAGATATATATAGACAGCGAAGAAAAGTCATATGTCAAGAGTTTTCTGTCTAAACATATCTGCCAGGTATTTGATTTTCAACCCATGAATCACAATGACTAAGCCAAACAGGACCAGTTCCATCTTTGAAATCCTCCACTCAGGCGATATGACTTCTGATGTTTGTTTCATTAGGGCTTTTGAATCAGACCAAAGAGCATTAGAATAAACAGAATTCCATAATTCATAAAGTTCCAGAGGTTGAGAACCCCTGAAAGACTCACCGGCCTCCAGGTTATTTACAGCTTTATTTGCATCTATGGCTTGTGTTTACTGAGCAATGCTGCACTTAGGTTAATGAAATTTCTGCAGAAGATTAGCCAGCAGCTCTGAATCA